>JANEYF010000526.1:2525000-2773477 GCA_029963845.1 Rhamnusium bicolor | reverse complement strand
AAACATTCTATATCTTAGCTAAAATGATGTAATGTACTGAAGCAACGTTGCCGCATTTCTTATGCAATTCTCTCACCTAGGCCCGATTTTACAATCGTGAGGTAACATAAGTTGGAGGTTACCTAGCATTATATTTTCACAAAAATTGATGAGATTCTAATACAAACCACTTCAACTAAAAGTTACTTTGGCATAAAATATTTGTTGCTTTAACCACTTCCAAAACAAATGTAAAATTGAAAAAATTCGAATTCTAAAAGTGTGAGTTTATCTAACCCACGATTAAAAAAACCGAGCCCTAGCAGTAAGTTCATTCCCGAATTTATAATAACTTTGGATGAAATAATTACCTACTTAAACGAGTAATTGCTCCATTTGAAATAATTTTTAAACATTTTGAAATACCTTTCAATGTGAGAAATGTACAATTTTGACTTAATCTTGCACCAATCAACATTTCTTTTTAAGTGTTTCACTATGGAATGTACAACTAAATCAAATTTTCCGATGAACAGTAAACTTTTTAGGGAATCTCGAGAGGAATTTAATGTTCCCATCTCATTAAAAGTTTATAAAAGGATTATTATTTTTAAGAAGTAGATACTTACCCTCTGTTATTACAATAATTTGAAATGTGTAGGGGTTCGGGAATAAATTAGCTCTCTACTATTTTAATTCGCCTCTAATAGTAAAACACTGAAGGTGCAACACAATAACAATCAGGTGATGGAAAATAGTTGCGAGTATTTTCACATACTTCTGTCACATTTTACAATGGACATACCTAACAGTTTGCATTTTTTTCCTCCATAATACTCTGGACGGTTAGGAGGATATCATACGTCATTTTTTACAAAAAAAGATCAATTTTTTTCTTGAGAAACCAGCACTTTATTCGGGATAAGCCATTACATGATAAAAATTCAACCATGCCATAATATGAAATGTGATATTAGCGTGACGTGTCAGATATTTACTACGTTTCCATGGAGTATTGAAATCGACTTCAGTTCAATATCATTCAACGTTTTCATGAACAGTATCTAAAATGATTTGAAATCCCGTTTTGAAATTTTAACATTTGCCAGCTGTTAACTGTCATCTTAAGCCAGGTGTCTTTTATTAGATGATGTTTTTGGTTTGTTGGAAACTATAGTTTATCACTACATATTTTTATTTTAAATAAATTAAGTTTAACAGCCACTCAGCCACAAAATGGAAAGTTTGAAAAGGTTGTAATTTATTGGTTATAAAACAAACTTCACAGTGCGCATGTTTAAATTCAATACAATAGCCGTTCTCATGTAGTTGGATTGAGTTGGATCTCGATATGATCCCAGGTAAAGTTGATTCGACCTTGAGATTGAAATCGAATTCAATACCTGTTCTACCTGCTAGTAGGTATGTTCACAAAAAAATAATAATTGTTAAAATCATACATTTGAACTATTACCAATATTTGAAATTTTTTGGAAAAGAATCATAGCGACTGACGCGTGACTATTAATTAGGTTGACGTCACACAGTGTACTGCGCTATTTCTATTGCAAGGAATAGATTCGTTTTAGTTAGAATCATAGATTAGAGGTCTTATTAACATTAGTTGAAATTTATTTGGAAAAAGAATCATAACAGCTTCCGCAGAAATCGTTTCTCCCGTGCTTGCTAATTGGGTTTGACGTCACATGCTCAATGACTGGGACGATTTCTATTACTAAGAATAGAATTTCTTTGTTTTGTTACAGCAGGTTATTTTAATACCGAAAAATTTTTTTGCAAAACAAAATTTATAGTACTAATAAAATCATTTTATTTTTATTTGAAAACAGTGCAAAAGAACAGCTATTTTTTGTGGACGCAACTCTAACGCTGATAAAAAGTTACACTTTTGAAAGACTAGAATATTTCTGGGTTAATATCACCTTTACTAAAATAATGCTAAATAGCAGCATTTAAATGCAATAATAATGACATACGCGCAAAATATATGATCATTCCATACTTTAACGAGAAGATGTAACCTATGATCTTCACACATCTAACCACGCATCTACTAATCAGTGTTGCCAGACATACTATTTTCATGGTATTTATACCATTATTTTCCCTTGTGTACCTGCACTTTTTTTAAGTAATAAAACTATTATTTAAAAATTTCTACCATTTTACACCAATATTAGCCAAAGTTAATAAAAAAGTCAAATTTAGGTCGTCAGCCCCGACCTCGGTTAGTTCTTCCATTGAAAACAATAAACTAAATTAAATTTTATATCCTGTACGTAGATCTTTATAAATCGGAACCTCGCGTAAACAGCGCTTGTTGTGCAAGCCCAAATAAATAATAGTCTTTCGCTGTTTTCTGTTGTTTCTGTTGCGATGGTAAGACATGGTTTTTCAATGCTCAGTTAGCTAAATTAACCGTCAGTTAGGTCAATAGAAAATTTTTGAAATGCATCATGATTTATTTATAAAGAAATTTATAATTTATGTGAAAATCTCACACATCTGGCAACACTACACCCTATGTAAAAATCAGTGTTATTGATAGTTCGTGAGTGTTCTTGTACCTGTCTGCATTAGCATTTACAAAAATGTGTTTAATACCGTTATTTATAATTATTTGTGATAAAATTTGTGATTCGAAGTTTTGAGTTACTATGTTACCGAAATTTATTATTTATAATTTGTTCCTTTTGTGAAAAGTAGTGATTAACCATAGCGAATAATTTTATTATTCATGCTGGATATGTTAAAGGCATATTTTCAAGTAGATGAAAGTGCTAGACAAGCAGAACGGCTATGGAATGCTATCCAAACGTCAAGCCCATATGATATGTTTATGTAGTAACTGTTGTATTAGGTAAGTAAACAAATCTACTTTTCCGTTCTTTTAAAGTAAATGTGTCTTTTTGAAATGATTATTTTCAACTTTGATTCATTTTTAGAAATATTAAACTTAAACCATAAATTAGAGACAATAATAATTTAAAATACACAGCAAAAGTATTGCATATTTTTAATATTTGGTGCTTACGTGACGAGTTCTAGTTATTTATAAAAAAAGTATCAGGATTACCTAATTTTACAAGGAAAAATAGATAAACAGATACTTTTAACACCTTTTATTTTAAGAGTAAACTACAAGTGACAAGTGTCGCTTTCCACAAAGGACTTGGCCGCCTTGAGGTTTATTTCTTATTTTCAGCCAGTGCGTACAGATATCATGCTTTCTTAAAAAGAGCTCAATGTTTTATAAACTATTACATTGGTTTTGGTGCGGCATCTACACTGATATTAAATAAGTCTAATATCGTCTCACAAAACGTCCTAGACAAAAGGGTAATAATTTTTAAGCATTCAAAATTTGCAATTCATGGGTTAGGATAATTGTGATGACGAACTCTGGCAGTGGCAACATTGCCTTTAGTTACGCCATTTCTGTGAACGGCGTTTACAAAGTTATCCAGTGACTATTAAAATGTCAGTTGCTGGAGGACGAAAAAATTTTCAGAAATTAAAATTTTTTTTGTTCACAAAATTTTATTGACAGTGCCAATCAATTGTACACGACGAAATATATTGAGGGTTAAAATATAACTACGCATTTAAAACTCACCCTGTATATATGCACATATATACACATAAATACATAATTACATACCTAATGTACTTTTATACGTACAAAGGGGATATAACAAACGAACAATAATAATGTAATATAATAATATTTAAACGGTAACCAAAACATATAATAAAATAGAAAAAAATTATTAAAAACAAAAATGTAAAAATCAGGTACTCACATTTAAATTAGGCTTTCCTCGTAAAAGTATATCACTAAAAATTTAAACTAAAACATTATCAAATAAATATGATTTGGAACAACAAGAACTGTTTTTTTTTAATTCCAATGACAAATATATGGTTTAGGAATTGGGAATTGTTTATCACCAATTTGTTCAGATATTGTGATGTCTAAATTACAAAAAGTATGTCTATCTAAATTAAGTTTTAACGTACCCCTTTTCAAGAGATACGTCGATGACATAATTTTAAGTGTTCTTATAAATAAAGTTGATTAGTTGATAACATTCAATAGTTTCCACACTAAGTTACAGTTTACAATAGAAGTAGAACAAAACAATAAAATACCGTTTTTAGATACGTTATTAATTCACAATAACAACAAAATTGAAATAGACTGGTACCATAAACGTACCTATTCAGAAAGATATCTGAATTATTTTTATTATTAATAACACAAAAATTGTAAATCATAACAAAGTATATTATAAAACACCCTATGTTCGAAATTTGTCACATAAGCTTACATACTTAATAAGCAATGAAACAACTGTAGTAACACAAAAAAGTGAAAACACTTTAAAAAAACATTTTGTTAGTAAGGTTAAAACAAAGACCCCTAAAGAGTTACAGTCTGATATTGTTTATAAAATACCTTGTAATTAATGCAATCAAGTATATATAGCACAAACAGGCAGATATTTAAAAACAAGAATATCTGAACACGTTAGGGATTTTAAAAAATATTCATAATCCAAATAAAACAATGAAAACTCCTACAAACCTGACATATCATTGTAAGACAAATTTGCATGCATTCAACTTTAAAGAGGCAAGTATTTTAGGTAAACAAACAAACTTAAAAAAACGACTAATAAATGAGATGATAGAAATAAAAAAACATAACGACAAATGCGTCAATAAAATATCAGACATAGAAAACTTAAACACCTCATATTTCAATATAATAACAAAATTAAAAAAAATAACCACCAATCATAAAAAGTAACTGATTAAATTCTTTAGAAATAAATCTCATATCACGTACTTTTCATTTTAGGCAATGATGTTTGTTATTACTGTTGTTCCAAATCATATTTATTTGTTAATGTTTATGTTTAAGTTTTTAGTGATATACTTTTACAAGGAAAACCTAATTTAAATGTGAGGATCTGATATTTACATTATTGTTTTTAATAATTTTTGTCTATTTTATTATTATATATTTTAATTACCGTTCAAATATTATTATAGTACATTATTATAGTTCGTTTGTTATATCCCGTTTGTACATATATGGTTATTTTAAGATGTTTTGTAATACTGTACAACATTTTTTTATGGTGTCTTCAGAGTCCTAAGGATGTGTCAAAATACACGAAACGTCGACTAATTGAAACTTTTCTTCTTTCTGCCGATCTTACCTCCACTATTTTAATATATATATATATATATATATATATATATATATATATATATATATATATATATATATATATATATATATATATATTTGAGCAAGGGTCAATAGATGTAACGGTCCATTTTTAGATATAATTAACTTGCGTTTTATTTAATGCTAATTGCATAATTTGGTTTGAGGTCAACCTTAAAAATTCTAGAACCGACTTAACTAAATTGTAAATCTTTGATATTCTAAGCGACCGCTGGACCTTTAGTGCACCAGCGCGAACATTGCGGTGTGGGGACAAGGGGGAACGCTGGTAATAAAAAGCTTAGGTTTTGCGGGCAGAAGCTCGGAGGCCTCGGCACCGAGTGGGTGTGTCGATGTACGTTACCTTTACCTTTACGTTTGGAGACAAGACCGAGACTTTGAGTGAGTTAGTTGTGTGCGTTGCTGGCATTACGTTCGAGATTTGGTCTGGCTGAAAGTTATGGTTCTGAAGTACTAAGTATGTAGCCTAAGAAAGATATTCTATGAGCTTATTGTCACATAGGTACCTATTGAATAGTAAACAGCTTCCGCTCTGAATGCAAGCTGGAAATTTGAAGACTAAAATTTGCATCAACAGGCTGATATGCCTATCTATCTAGAGGTGGAGAAAGCCCCCTAGAGTTTTAATTTTGCTCTTGAACTATGCGAGACAATTTTATGAAAAGTAACCGTTCTTTCCCCCTTTCTACGGCACTAGTGCGTGTAGTTTTTTAGACGTTTAAGATATGTAACTTTCCTAGACTTTTATATAAAACGAAAAAAGAAAGGCGGGTGGCGCCCTAAAACAAACTTGTTAGATGAAAATAATGTTTATATTTTCTGAAGTTTGAACTCATGTATGTACCTAGTTTATTACTTGTTAACCACGCCCTAACGTTCTTGTGTTTTATATTCTAAATATATGTATGTATTTTTTTTGTTGTCGTTTTATTTGAATAATTAAAGTAAGTCAAAGTAGCGAAGAAAGAAATGAATTCGTTATATAGATTATATCATTAAACAGTAATATTTAAAGGACTAAAATTTAGATAACCAACATTGCCAGTTTCCCAATATTTAACATACAGATCTTCTTAACTACATGATAATGAAAACTTTGTAGTTAACCATATATTGTGAAATAGTTTTTTTATAATTAACCATTTGTAAACTGATAACCAGGGGCCGGAGATATTTTATATTTTTCAGAGCCGGCACTTATAAAAACAATATAAATATAAATATGCATACCACATAAAAATTCGTGTGGTGCATTTATTTATATACCTGTAATATACGCAACCAGTATAGCCAATATCAAGACAGAAATGCGGGTAACCGGGACCCTCCCATGTAATCTTAAAGGCAGCTTGGCAGTTTGTTCGATGGTAGCCCCAGTTCAGTTATATAAACCACATGCGTGCGTTCGTAGTGGTGTTTGGTTTTGTTCCTATTTAAAACGCTCTTAGTAATGGCGTAGTTACTACAAAAAATATTGAAAACTATGATAAAAACAACAGATAGTTTAAAAAGTTCACATATTCTGTCTACTACATGCAATCGACGTTACAAATTTTGTACACACCGTGATTGTTAAAGACGTTTAAATTTCGCTATCCATCGACGAAATATTGAAGGTATATTTACAAAAGAGGAATTTTTCTACGATTTGTGTGCCATGTTCTGTGCATGTAGTTTTTTCTTTACCCAGTAGCCATTCATTGCGTAAAACATATCTACCAAGTGTGTATAAAAATTTTTTTGGGCAATATTATAGAGGACGTACTAAATACATTTTTGTAGGTGACAACTGACATTCGATATAATAAGGTTGTTAATGTTATTCTAAAAATTTTGAGTGTTCAAAAGTTTTTGTCGCTATCAGACAGTAGTCGGATTCAAACCAAAAATGTTTTACACAGGAACCTGGGATACAAAGCAGTGTGCAAAATTCGTGAATCTGCGCTGTTTGTCAGTTCCTGCCCATGTGAACTATTTAGAATTTGCACAATTAACGTCGGTAGATGTGGAACGTTCAAACATTTGTACAGATCAAATCTATGAAATTTAACGTGACCATGTGTGCTAAAGCGATAGCAGACTGGATAATACATAATATCAAGCAGTATGTATTTCATTATTCATTTTATACTTTCGCTTTTATTTGTCTACGTATGTCCTTCTGTCAACCATATGAGGCAGTAGTAGCTACCGGTCCTGGACTCCGGACTAGTTTCCTGACCCTGCTAATAACTACTGATTAACTAATGATTGTGAAACCAGTCGCGACTTGTTCAATAATAATCGGTCTTTTAAATAACTAAAAGGCAATATGTTCTTTCAGTGTCCACCAAAATTCTATTTCACTTCTAGATAGGTCTGCTTATCCACTAGACTATAAGCTTCTCGTTTATCCGGCACAGATTTGCTTCAAAATTGTTTATGTCGTTGAACGTGCTACTATCCCGCTATTACCAAGCCGATTAAAATCAAATTATAACGAAAAATTAAATAAACATATTATAAATGTAAATACACTAAATGAAAAAAATATTGATTCACTATTTTTACATGAATAGCGTCCAAACATATTTTTGTTGTGAATACTTTCAACTTCTTTTACTTACATATAAAAAACCAATAATTCGTAGAATAATATAATAAAAACAAACTCATTACCTACTTATTAACTATTTATTCTCCAGTTAGTTAAAAGACTTTTGATTCTTAAAATACTACCATCCAAATAAACACATAAATTATTACTGGGTGTTCTTTCAGAAAACAGTCTGTTGTAATTATTATGTTAAAAATGTGCATTGTGATTCTAAATTACCACGAAACCTATTTAGAAAGATACGATTTGATAAATAACTAACTAGATTTACTTTGCTCATATCAGAACAAGTTTACATATGTTTTCTGGTGTTTACATCGATCCTTTAATACTAAATAATAATTGTTATTTGTACGTTATATTATTATTATAACAAATTTGGGTATACAGTATTCATAATGTTTATTTTAGAAAAAGTCCACTAGTTTTAATAAATACTGGCTATTGTGTACCAAGGGCATAAAAAGGCGTCTATAGCCAGTGACGTGACAATTAATACAATATGGGCCATAAACGCTGGTTGTGCTCGAGATGCATACATAATTTTATATACGACCAGTCTTAAAACATAATACATAAATATAGGCGTATTTTTTCGAAGTGATTTAACGATTAAATTGATTATTCTGATTACAATCACTTTAGTTACTGTTTTTTTTCCAGTGATTATAATCAGTTGTAACTGAACGGACTGATCGACAACATAGTATGAGCAGTTTAATCGCATAAGAAATGTGGAGAAGAGAAATATACAAAGGTTAGGTTCATGTTCATTTTGACATGATTTTGAAATAATGTTAGATTGCCAGATTTCTCCAGATTATTATAAATTAACATGCCCGGATTGTAATGCCACTTATTTTGGTCAAACTAGTCGTACATTTAAAATTCGGTATAATGAACACTTTCGTTCTTTTAGACAATAAAAGATTCAATTTTTTTCAAATCATTTTTTGAATTTAGTCACACTATTCCAAAATTAGAATACCTAAATGTTTTACAAACAGTAGAAAAGAGCTTTAAATTAAATTTATTAGAGTCTTTAGAAATATTCAACTATAATCACAGTGAACCTAATAAACTAACGACCAGTTGGATTATATCATACATGTATTTAAGCTGTAAAATTTCCATTATCTGAAAAATTTTTGTTAATAATGTGTAAATACCTAGTAATTATTGTTAAATTCTTAGATATCCGGTGACCCTAGGGTATAAAACTTGATTAATCCGAATTGAATTTGTAAAATTTCCGTAATCTCATTTGTATTTTAAATACTTAGATAATCTGGTCAACTTTATAGATATAAAACTGAAAAAATTCTTCTGTATCCTTCATTCACTTGTTATGAATCGTCTGAAAATGGCACGTAAAGTGTCGAAACTGCAGCAACGTTTAGTTACAATGAAAAACAAGTAATAAAAAACAAAGTAAAGTGTTCTATTCTATCATTATAATTGATTATCACATAATAACGGTTTCCACCCAACAATTTTTGTTATGCAATAATAAAAATTCTTTGATTTATAATAATATTGATTGCGATTTCAGAAAAAATAATATATGTACATCGTAGTAAAAGCACATTCCCGGATTTCAATGTTTGTTGGCCTCGGTTTAATGCCTCGGCAATTTACATTATCGTCCGGGAATGTATTGCTTTATTACTAGGTATACAATGTACTATTTCGTACTACCAACTTTATAAGTGGCGTTTTTTAACGTCTGTCAGTGTTATGAAAGTGTCACTTACAGCCCATCGGCAAAAAAGGAAAAAAATTACTTTTATGCCCTAGGGCATAAAAGCAAACTAATAAGGAAGTTGAATAATAATGAAATTGATGAAATTAAATGATACATATTTTTAAAACAAACAATACACAACTTCCATCAAATATTGATACTTTCAACATAATCCATATGTTTATTGCAAAAACTCACGTAAATAACTTGAACGGCAAAAATTATTACCAAATTATGAATTTGACGACAAACTTATTGACAGTAACCATGGCAACTAGAAAATGTTCATAGCGAACACACTCCAATTAGAGTTTATACCAACTAATAAATAAGTTCAACAAATCTTGAAATATAAATTTATAATTTTGAATGAATTTTCCTAAAAATTGTAATATTGCTAGTAGTACGAAAAATGTTGTATACACCTCGGCTTGTATCGTGTATTTACAAGTCTCGACCTATGAAATATACTTAAAGTCTGTTCACTTAAACTTTGCAGATTTTAAACTGTTGTAGTGTATGTATGTGTTAAAAAACGCACGTTAATTTTATAATTTTTATTAGAAAGTTAATTTATTAGATACAAAAAATTTATATATCTTACATTTACTTACCCCCTTTTGACTATGTTGCAAAACTATTTTAATTTTGACTACCCTGGTTTTATTTATAAAAATTCCTGTGTCTGATGATGTGAAGTAAATTTACTTGTTCACGAAACCGGTCACACCAATAAAGGAATTTTATAAGAAATTTTCTGTTTGTCTTATCATGAAAAATACATTTTTTCACCTTAGGATGTAAAATAAATGGGTTTCGACGTACTTGTATGACGAAATAAAATATCTATTTTTCTTTTTATCTATACATATTTTAACAGAGAACAAACGTTATTAAGCACAGCTATAATGTTTGCATCAAAATCCATTTTATAACATCAAAATTTCATGTACCGAATAAAGTTTCTTGGGTGTATACCTGTGGACTGTTTCTTATTAGCAGATTAACTTTCGTAGATTTAATATTTGCTATATAGGGTGTCCCAATTTTAAAGCACGCTATTTCACAGCCTTAAAAAAAGTAATATTTAACAGAAAGGTTTCTGTTAACATATCTTCTATTTTGCTTACTTTTGGGAGAAATAGGGCATTAAAATTTTACCTTTTTTCAAATTTATCCCCTACATCTTTTGAAATAAACGAGAATTCAATTTGAAATTTGGTATACTTTCTAACTACTCTAAGTTGAAAATCTTATAGGTATCATTTTCATGAAATATGACGGGATGAACCTTTTTAGGTGCGGCCATCATTCTGTCTTTTTTTGATATAGTCATTTTGAAGAATGGTCCTGTGGAAAACTTTTGATTTGTTAAAATATTTTGTGTGATAGCTGATTTAGGAGTTAGAGCTAGATATGCTCATGGAATCGATCGATCTGTATATGAATTAATTGTTAAATTTTGTTTGAAAAAAATTAGGTAGGCGGAACAAATAAATACAAATCAATGACAAGTTTTATCTTTAATTCGATAGAAATCATTGTTTGCGTATCAAGAGAACTTCCATTAGATTGCCAGATTCATCCATCGGAAGAGTACTGAAATGAAACCATAGACGTCCATATCACTTTCGTCCTGTCCAAGCACCCTGAAGACGATGAACAGATGGTAATTTTTTTTCTCATTGGCTTTTAAATTCGACAGAAAACGATAGTTACTTTCTGCGAAAAATCCTGTGGGCAGACGAAACAATTTTTACCCACAGACGGATAGTAAACTTCCATAATTTGTACATTTGGGTGCATGAAAATTTACGTTCAGTACAGCCTCGATTTTTCAGCAAGAATTCAAGGTAAATGTTTTAGATGAGCATTTTTAATGCTAAACACTTAACACATTTTTTCCTTCCCCTTAATCTCTCAGCAGTTTCGTTTTTTAGAAGAAGAGCATGCAAATACGTAGAGAGAGATAAATCTGGTAGCCAGACTAAATACATAGTTCCAATTAGATGGTTATCCTGTACATTAGGAACGAAATGTCCGAAATTGGCTAGATGCTCATTACCGAGATAGGTGCATTGGACGAGTTGGCCCAGTTCCTTGGCCACCTCGTTCACCAGATTTAACCCTCCTCGATTTTCTTGCGTGGGGTAGTATTAAAGAAGAAAATTTTAAAATTAATACATCGTATGCAGTGCCCAATACATACTTGTATATTTTTTTTATTTTCAATTTTTTCAAAAATATATATAAAAAGTTATGCATATTCTGAGACTTCAATAGCGGCAGTTGAATATGCAAGAAAAATTTTTATATGGTGGTTATGAATTTTAAAAGAGTGAAACCTGATCAAGATAAAATTACCCATATTTATTATTTTAGAAAAAAAGTGCCATTAAAAAAATGTTGTTCATTATCCAACAAGCTTAAATGTAGTATTTCTTGAAAAAAATCGATGCCAAAAAACAAACATGCAGCGAATGGCAAATGTTAAATGGTGTCAAGAGAAAACTTATATTATATTTCTTTTTAGAGAGAAATATTAAGAAATGTTCGCATTTATAAGATAAGCTTAAATCCAGAATTTCGTCAAAACTCGTACCTAATGGACGACTGAAATGTTAGAGATGTTAAAACTTTCAAGTTGTGTATATAAGGGATGTTTTATTTATCGTTCTATAGCTCATAAATTTTGAACTAAACAAGATAGAAAATTATTGTGATACAAAATGTACTGCTTTATGCAAGCTACAGTTTGACGAAATCAAAATATTTAGAAATTTAATTTTTTTGCAAATAATAAAATTAGTGTTATTCTTTTACCAGTCCTCAATTTACATGTCTGTCTATCGGTTTTCTATATATCTGTCATCATACAAATTTGTTTATCTGCTTGTTTATCCATTAAAAATTTATTATCCATTTAAAAATCTAAGATATTTTCAAAATCAACGAAAGAGAATACCATTTTGTGAATTTTATGAAATGAGTTGATCGGCAATATTACTTAGAGATTAATATAGCGAGTGACGTCAATGATTTAAAATGATGATCGTAAGGACACTACCTTCGTTCATACATTTAAGGGGCTAGATGGATAGATATCCAAATATTGAATAGAAATTTTACAAAACAGGATTTTTTTAAGATTTTTCCATAATAGACCGTAGCCATTTTTTTAAAACATCAAACTATCACTTGCGGCTCTCTTTGTCACAATTTACTTCTATCTTGTTATATTCAAATGTTATGGATTGTAGAACAATAATTCACGCTATATATACTTCCAATTCTTATGAATTAAAAAACCGATCACTGGTTGTAACATCATTAGTATCAAAGCAGTTCATGTATAGTTTTGTCTATCTGTCATTTCTAAATTAATCTGAATTAATGACAGGTTAAATAAAACATTAATAACAATGACATCCAGTCTCTTCAATTAAATTCCATCTGTCAAGATGGCAGTAGAGTGAGATAAAACATTTGTCTATTGCACTAGTGCAATAAAGTCACTTTCTATACTAGAAATTAGTAAATAATCGCCTGTTTCTTTGTCTGATCGTAGAAAATAGTTATTTGAGTTCTTTTTAATTAAACACCATAAGTAATGCAACCTGTATACCTGAAGGTACCTCATTTAATTTTGTGAGTGGGAAAGTTTGCATACGAGGCGACGCCTAGTGAAGCAACCCCACGAAGAAAATAAAATCTCATTTAACACGCGTTTCACACACTATTTTTTTCTACGACAGTGATAATAATTAGAAAATTTATAAAAATACGTTGAATTTGACATTTTGAATATAAAATCAAATAAATATTAACACGTGTTTCATAGAATATATTTTCTACGAGTGATGATAATAATTATAAATTTATAAAAAATGTTGATTTCGACATCTACTGTTAATAGCAGTCGTAGAGAATAAATAGTACATTATGTATCTAGTAGTAAAAGCAATACATTCCCAGACGACGACGTAAATTGTTCGCCGAAGCCAACAAGCAGTCCGGGAATGTGCTTTTTACTACGAGGTACACATACCATTTTTCTGAAATCGCAATCAATATTATTATAAATTATGGAATTTTGATTAATGCATAACATTTTTTCATTACAATCTAGAAATCGTTTCTTTGATAATCACTCTTTATTTATTGTTGTGATAAAAGTCTGATTCAATGCTTATTTCGCTTTAATACATGGAAGTGCTAAAAATATATTAAAAAAACATTTTCATATGGACAGTGATGATGACGTCCAGGTGTTTGGGACACCACCAGAGTTAGTAACAGTATTTTTTACTAAAAAATACATTTTTAATGTCAGTTGGTTTGTCTGCGTGTATTTATTCACTGATTAAAATATATATAAAAAACCTGTACACGAGTTACTTTCCCGGCTTAGGTCGGAAAAGTAACTTTATCGTACTGTTTTATGATAGTTGCTTAACAACGGACTAAAATAGGTACTAGAATATCGTATTTTGGGATTTGAAATTGCACCGAGAAAGTAGCGATTGAGCGATTTCAGAAAAAATACATTATTTTTGTTTATTTTAACAAATTTAGAAACTGTGTAATTAATTAAACTGGTAACGTTGATTAAATTACTATTCGCCAAGAATCGTTAACCGAGCTTCTTGTAATTCACTCTCTTTTCGGGACTAATTACGTTATAAATTTTCCCGAACTTATTTTTTTTACATTGAACAGCAAACACCACAGGCAATACAACCAATATAATTTAATAAAATATGGGAGTTTATCAATTTTCTTTACAGTTTATAAAATTAATCATCAACAATATTTAAATTTGTTTAATTTTTCGCATTATTTTTTTTACTTGCGAGACATTTTTTGGATAGGAAAAAAGCATTTTTTTTCTAAAAAACAACCTCTCACTGATCCTTTTCGCGCAGAGGTTTATTTATCAATTTTTTAAAATAATTTCTAGGACAGTGGCTTAATATAAGGCGAGAAAAAAACATTATAGACTGCCATAAATAACCACAGACAATATCTTTATAAAATTAAATTTAAAAAAATATCCCCTTGCTTATTGTAATCAGCCTCAAGCTTTCTGAAATATCACTGAAGAAGCAACAGTTTATTCATGCTGAAATATTTCAACAAATAAACAACGCGAGTCTATTCAAATTTAGATGGTTATTGCATATCTGATTTCAGCTAAATATATTTCCCATGAATATGATAACATACAAAAGAATGCAGATAATATTTCTATTTTGACATATACATTATAATATATAGGTCTATATTAAAATGAATTTGTCACGAGATTTTTGAGCAACTTGAAAGTACATGTTTGTGTAGGAGTCTGTTGAGGCGAATGATGTACATTGTATATATTTTTATCGAGGTGAAAATTAAATACAGTCCGTTACAATAAATGCCAATTACTTGTAGATGAGCTCCGCAAATTAGCTTTTTAAAGATGATTTTAAAATTGTTATGAATATTAATAATTTCAAAAATTTTGTAAAACAAAAACAAGAGTTTGGGACTAGTGTATTTTTAATAAACTTAGTATTTGTAAATGTAAAGTTGTAATATTTACAAAAAAGGCAATCTTAGTATACAGTTCTTCTACAATATTGATGGAAATACATTAAAACTTTCTGATTTAGTTAAATATCCGATTAACTCAAATTTGAATTTTTCTGAATATAATTAACGACAGTTCTGTCTAAGCAGTTAAAATGTCAACTACTGTAAGTAGAATCATACAAACTTTGGCAAGTTACAGTATCGAGAGAAAAATGATATTTACCCCTTCTCTCTCCTGTGATTAGTTTTCGAGTTTAAAGACAATTTTTTTAGTTATTGCAGAAAAGAACATCGTATAAAAAACTAGGTATTTTCTTATTATTATATTAAGTATTAAAAGTATGAATGCTTTTTGTTTAGTACCTAAATAATATTTCTTTAACTTTAATACATAACAATAAAAATAATAACAATGCACAATTTTCGTTTTAAAAAGCGATACCTAACCTATGTCTACGCAACTTAACATCATAAAAATTAAAATACAACATAGAAAGTACAAAAAATACAAAAAAAGAAAATTCCAAATACCATAAAAATAAAGTTTTAGTCCTTACAACAAAATATAAAAACAAGCTATATGTATATGCATGGGACATTTTGCAGTATAAAGCTTGCATATTTATGGTATAAGAAAAATTATATTGAAATATAAATTATTAACAGACCAAATCACGTTGTTGTTTACAGGAATAGACTTTAGCTGAGATGTTATATTGTTATAAACAGTATATATATATATATATATATATATATATATATATATATATATATATATATATATATATATATATATATATATATATATATATATATATATATATATATATATATATATATATATATATATATATATATATATATATATATATATATATATATATATATATATATATATATATATATATATATATATATATATATATATATATATATATATATATATATATATATATATATATATATATATATATATATATATATATATATATATATATATATATATATATATATATATATATATATATATATATATATATATATATATATATATATATATATATATATATATATATATATATATATATATATATATATATATATATATATATATATATATATATATATATATATATATATATATATATATATATATATATATATATATATATATATATATTTTAAAGACATTTGTACTTAAAATGCGGGCTCCCATGTCTAATAATTCATAACACATATTGTATTTTAAAGTTTTAATTGCGATAAGACGACAAACCGATTTTATATCATATTCCTCACAGGTGAAATATTAATAATTTTAACGAATCATTAATTTGGGTATTATTTATTAGAGTTAAAATTAGATTATCAGTAATTCATTAATCAATGAAAAAATACAACAAATACAAGTTTATTGTGTTATAGATTATTCTGAACACTTGGAAACTGGTTCAATCAAAATATTTTATACTACGGTATTCGAACTCGAACGTATTACAATAGCATAGTTGAACTTTATCTTTCTTTTAGTATTTTAAATTGATCTTTGCATCATATAGATATATTTTTTTTGAATAGTTGTATGCACAAAATGAATAAGGAGAGAATATACTTTAATGTAGTTGTGTGTATAAAAACAATGCATTTCAATAAAATAACATTAGTTTAGCCAGCTTTTGAGGTCTAACCTTATCGCCAAGACTCAAATGACTAATATAATAAAAACATACAATGGGCATTTCTCACATATTTTTTTATTTGGTTATTTGATAGTATTTATAAATATCAACTCACGATTTTTTCCGGATTTTTTTTGAGCCCCGGAAAGGAGTTAAAAAAATTAACAAAATTTTAAATTTTAGTCTTATGACGTCATCCGACTAGGTTTGGCGCCAAACACAAGCAGCAAGTGAAAGCGAAGACGATACCGCAGTATTGCCAGTTTTACGTATTGTTTGAAAGCATAATTGGTGATTAGATTACTTATTCAATTATAAAAATACAACTATAAATTCATTCGCATAGATTTTTTTTACCTTAGTACGTAGAGAAAGTTTTATTTGTACCTGTTTTAAAACTTCTACATTTAAATATTTAAAAAATCAGTAGAAATCGAATAAGTTAGGTTATGTTATAAATTTATTCTCCGGTGCTGTTACGGAATTGATGATTGAAAACAAATATTAATTAATTATTAGAATCATTTTTATTTATTTTTAACTTTCACGTGATTATGATGATTTTATTTGAATAGGTAACATTGGAGCGTGCATTTTATTAAAAAATCGTAAATAATTTTACCGTTTTAAAAAGAATTTAAATTATAAATAATGAATAACAATAGTAAATCAATAACAGAATCATTTTCTTCACAATCTATTAAGTGGAATATAAATCTTAATAAAAACGACCAAAAAATGCACTATTATTAAAAAATACCTATGTATATAATATATGTATATCATATACGTGTACATTAAGTTCAAAAATATGTAAATACTTACCTTTTATTTTGTATCCAAATTAAAATAGTCTTGAAAATGTTTGATGTAACATAAAAATTAATGTACAAATTCACGAAATCGTTCAAAATCACAAATATTCTCAAAGAGTTTTTCAGCTACCAAAACAATACTTAAATAAGAAAATGGCAACACAGGTTCGGCTATATCACAGGGCGCATTGTTTCATTGGTTTATTAATGGGCGGCAATTTTAAATTAATCCAAACTTTTATATATTTTTTTGTAGTAAAATTTTTTTTAAATCCAACTACTTATGGATACTGATTACATAAATAGTCTAGAATCATATACAATAAAAATGAAATCCAACTTTTAATATAGTGGGACATTCCCATTACAGTCGATTATCGATTAACTGTTTCCGACTCAGTTTCAAAATCAAAAAGAGTCGATTAGTTGAAATGAAATTATCCCATTAGTCGAATCAAATGGAAAGTAGACTGTCTTAATCTGAACAATGTATTCATTGATGGGTGTGTTACAAGGGAAAGATTAGCCTAGAGAATTTTCGAAAATTATTCATAAAAAAAGAACGTCCCAATCTTGTTAAGCGTTTAAGTGTACTATGCTATTGTTTATCTGATTAAACGAAACTCAGGATTTCTTGGTAATTTCATTTGCAAGAGAAGATGTCAAAAGCGAGGCCTCCAATGTTGCTGAAGTGTTCATCTATGATCTAGAAGATGAATCCTTTTTCAAATATTTGTGGAAGAAATATTACGGGACAGAGATTCACCTGAAGAGTTATTAAAAGGTTATCGCGAGAAGTAGTTGCCGTAACATTTCTCAACATGGACATGCACTCAACAACATTTTTGTGCGTCTCTTCCGACAAATGCTCTTGGGAAACGCTTTTTCGGTTCTTCGACCGTCGATGACAGGCTTATCCAACTTACTTTATTCGTACGAATTCAGATTTTTATGATGATATTGGCGTTGAAACTAAAAAAAAATGCCGCACTAAGAGCACGAAAAGTTGACGTTATGTAATAAACCGTTTTACTTTTAGAAGGGGGCACCTATTTATCATTAGTCCACGGGTGCATTTTATCAAAATATGACCCTGGTCTCTATTCCTTTTTCTGTTGTTATTTCATCAATTGTTTATTGTTGTATTTAACCGTACGAATATATGATTTAAAAATCACAGGCCAATGGTATAATAAATTGTTGCAATTAAAAAAGTAGCAAAATAATTTCGAATAGTTATTATAACTAGCATATTATAACAAAATTTCAAGCTTATTCTACACTAGGAAAACAAGTAATAAAATTTTCCCACTATGTATTCGTGTGCTTCCAAAACGCACAGGAATTTTTTCCGTAAAATTGACACAACTAATATATCGAGCCCGCATTTTAAGTACAAATATCTTTAAAATATATATATATATATATATATATATATATATATATATATATATATATATATATATATATATATATATATATATATTTTAAAGATATTTGTACTTAAAATTAAAAATCACAGGCCAATGGTATAATAAATTGTTGCAATTAAAAGTAGCAAAATAATTTCGAATAGTTATTATAACTAGCATATTATAACAAAATTTCAAGCTTATTCTACACTAGGAAAACAAGTAATAAAATTTTCCCATATGTATTCGTGTGCTTCCAAGAACGCACAGGAATTTTTTCCGTAAAATTGACACAACTAATATATCGAGCCCCCATTTTAAGTACAAATATCTTTAAAATATATATATATATATATATATATATATATATATATATATATATATATATATATATATATATATATATATATATATATATATATATATATATATATATATATATATATATATATATATATATATATATATATATATATATATATATATATATATATATATATATATATATATATATATATATATATATATATTTTAAAGATATTTGTACTTAAATATGCGGGCTCTATATATTAGTTGTGTCAATTTTACCCCGGAAAAAATTCCCGTGCGTTTTGGAAGGCACACGAATACATATGGGAAAATTTTATTACTTGTTTTCCTAGTGGTAGAATAAGCTTGAAATTTTGTTATAATATGCTAGTTATAATAACTATTCGAAATTATTTTGCTACTTTTTAATTGCAACAATTTATTATACCATTGGCCTAAATATTTTAATTTTAAGTACAAATATCTTTAAAATATATATATATATATATATATATATATATATATATATATATATATATATATATATATATATATATATATATTTTAAAGATATTTGTACTTAAAATGCGGGCTCGATATATTAGTTGTGTCAATTTTACGGAAAAATTCCTGTGCGTTTTGAAGCACACGAATACATATGGGAAAATTTTATTACTTGTTTTCCTAGTGTAGAATAAGCTTGAAATTTTGTTATAATATGCTAGTTATAATAACTATTCGAAATTATTTTGCTACTTTTTAATTGCAACAATTTATTATACCATTGGCCTGTGATTTTTAAATCATATATTCGTACGGTTAAATACAATAATAAACAATTGATGAAATAACAACAGAAAAAGGAATAGAGACCAGGGTCATATTTTGATAAAATGCACCCGTGGACTAATGATAAATAGGTGCCCCCTTCTAAAAAGTAAAACGGTTTATTACATAACGTCAACTTTTCGTGCTCTTAGTGCGGCATTTTTTTTTAGTTTCAACGCCAATATCATCATAAAAATCTGAATTCGTACGAATAAAGTAAGTTGGATAAGCCTGTCATCGACGGTCGAAGAACCGAAAAAAGCGTTTCCCAAGAGCATTTGTCGGAAGAGACGCACAAAAATGTTGTTGAGTGCATGTCCATGTTGAGAAATGTTACGGCAACTACTTCTCGCGATAACTTTTTAATAACTCTTCAGGTGAATCTCTGTCCCGTAATATTTCTTCCACAAATATTTGAAAAAGGATTCATCTTCTAGATCATAGATGAACACTTCAGCAACATTGGAGGCCTCGCTTTTGACATCTTCTCTTGCAAATGAAATTACCAAGAAATCCTGAGTTTCGTTTAATCAGATAAACAATAGCATAGTACACTTAAACGCTTAACAAGATTGGGACGTTCTTTTTTATGAATAATTTTCGAAAATTCTCTAGGCTAATCTTTCCCTTGTAACACACCCATCAATGAATACATTGTTCAGATTAAGACAGTCTACTTTCCATTTGATTCGACTAATGGGATAATTTCATTTCAACTAATCGACTCTTTTGATTTTGAAACTGAGTCGGAAACAGTTAATCGATAATCGACTGTAATGGGAATGTCCCACTATATTAAAAGTTGGATTTATTTTTATTGTATATGATTCTAGACTATTTATGTAATCAGTATCCATAAGTAGTTGGATTTAAAAAAAATTTTACTACAAAAAAATATATAAAAGTTTGGATTAATTTAAAATTGCCGCCCATTAATAAACCAATGAAACAATGCGCCCTGTGATATAGCCGAACCTGTGTTGCCATTTTCTTTATTTAAGTATTGTTTTGGTAGCTGAAAACTCTTTGAGAATATTTGTGATTTTGAACGATTTCGTGAATTTGTACATTAATTTTTATGTTACATCAAACATTTTCAAGACTATTTTAATTTGGATACAAAATAAAAGGTAAGTATTTACATATTTTTGAACTTAATGTACACGTATATGATATACATATATTATATACATATAGGTATTTTTAATAATAGTGCATTTTTTTGGTCGTTTTTATTAAGATTTATATTCCACTTAATAGATTGTGAAGAAAATGATTCTGTTATTGATTTACTATTGTTATTCATTATTTATAATTTAAATTCTTTTTAAAACGGTAAAATTATTTACGATTTTTTAATAAAATGCACGCTCCAATGTTACCTATTCAAATAAAATCATCATAATCACGTGAAAGTTAAAAATAAATAAAAATGATTCTAATAATTAATTAATATTTGTTTTCAATCATCAATTCCGTAACAGCACCGGAGAATAAATTTATAACATAACCTAACTTATTCGATTTCTACTGATTTTTTTTAAATATTTAAATGTAGAAGTTTTAAAACAGGTACAAATAAAACTTTCTCTACGTACTAAGGTAAAAAAATCTATGCGAATGAATTTATAGTTGTATTTTTATAATTGAATAAGTAATCTAATCACCAATTATGCTTTCAAACAATACGTAAAACTGGCAATACTGCGGTATCGTCTTCGCTTTCACTTGCTGCTTGTGTTTGGCGCCAAACCTAGTCGGATGACGTCATAAGACTAAAATTTAAAATTTTGTTAATTTTTTTAACTCCTTTCCGGGGCTCAAAAAAAATCCGGAAAAAATTCTGTGAGTTGATATTTATAAATACTATCAAATAACCAAATAAAAAAATATGTGAGAAATGCCCATTGTATGTTTTTATTATATTAGTCATTTGAGTCTTGGCGATAAGGTTAGACCTCAAAAGCTGGCTAAACTAATGTTATTTTATTGAAATGCATTGTTTTTATACACACAACTACATTAAAGTATATTCTCTCCTTATTCATTTTGTGCATACAACTATTCAAAAAAAATATATCTATATGATGCAAAGATCAATTTAAAATACTAAAAAGAAAGATAAAGTTCAACTATGCTATTGTAATACGTTCGAGTTCGAATACCGTAGTATAAAATATTTTGATTGAACCAGTTTCCAAGTGTTCAGAATAATCTATAACACAATAAACTTGTATTTGTTGTATTTTTTCATTGATTAATGAATTACTGATAATCTAATTTTAACTCTAATAAATAATACCCAAATTAATGATTCGTTAAAATTATTAATATTTCGCCTGTGAGGAATATGATATAAAATCGGTTTGTCGTCTTATCGCAATTAAAACTTTAAAATACAATATGTGTTATGAATTATTAGACATGGGTTTCTGAAATGGCAACGTTGCAATGCAAACCAGAGCCAGACAAGCCGCCGCTGGTCATTAGCGTTAGCTGAACAGAGAATTAATTTTAGAGATGGGCAATATGACTCATTTCAAGGAATCGTATCGTACTGACTTTGTGATACAAAAGATTCGTACCAAAATATTCACATGTTTCGTACCACTGCTGACACACGACCAAGGCGGAGTTTAGGTTACATGCTGTAATACTTCAGGGCCGCACTTAATTTTGTTACCGAATCATTCTAGCAGGGCTGATATATTTGTATGTATAATATTATAAGATAGATAATAATTATTTAATATTTGTTTATTTGTTGGCGTGTTTTTGAAAATATTTTAAGAAGGTTATCGTGTTGAAGTGAGTTATGTAATAGTGGAATATAAGTAATAATTATTTTATATCTGCTAAGTGCTGGTGTGTTTTTGAAAATAATTTAAGAAGTTATTTGATATAAAACTGTTTCGACCGTGGGAGGCTTCTACGTTTGCATCTTATTGTGTTTGTGAAAATGAAAGTGATAGTGATTACAGTGATCAAGAAAATCAAAGTTCATCAGTGATTTCAGTAAGAGAAAATCGGTTACATTTGAACGAGCAAGTGAAACAAATTTGCCTTAATGTTTACAATAATCTTTTTTACAATAACCTTTTAAGTTGCAAATTTTTTTAATGGAACATGACCTCTATTATGAGGAAAATTATAATAATGCACAACTGTTGGAAGACCTGCATATGAAAAATTATGAGATGTATATTATAGATAATGTAGAGATATAGCCTCAAAGTGTTGAGATTACCGCCATATTTCTTTATTTTCAACCCGATTGAATTAATTTGGTATAAATTGAAGAAAAAATGTTACAAAAGGAAATATTTTTCCGAAATTCGATAAAATAGGTTGAGTTAATTCAAAACAAGGTGTCGAAAATTAACAAGGAACATTGAGAAAAAAATAATTAGGAACGTAATTACAATTGAGGATGATTATTTAAAAATTGCCAAATTTCATATAAATAGTGAAAATAAATTTATTATAAATTTGAACGAGGATAGTGAAAATGAAGAGGAGGGTGAGAAGGGCGAGGATTCAGAGGAAGAAGCAATGTGAGATGAGGTAAAGTGAAGTGATGTGAAGTGAAGACGTAAATCAACTGCATTATTTAATTCCGTTTTTGAGCTTTCGTAGCTCAGTCCTTGAGAAACATCCTATTTCAAGATATTATTTATTAATGTTATTTTTTTTTTTCATTTTGACAAAAAACCGCTGCCAATTACTTGGGGATCAGAACTTCCTCACCGTAGTAAAACTCGACGTGTGGTGGAGCTTATAATAAAAGTAATTTTTGACGTTTCAAAAAAGTCACATTTTGACGTTTCAAAAAAGTCACTTTGACGTTTCAAAAAAAGTCACATTTTTTGACATTTCAAAAGAGTCACATTTTGACGTTTCAAAAAAAGTCACATTGGTGGAATGTCACTAATATTTTTTTTAGACATTGGGACCGATTTTGCTTATCAACGAACTCAATCACTTCCTTGACCTCTAGAATGTGTGTACCAAATTTGAAAGCTTTATCTTAAAAACTGTAGCTACTATCGCGAACCAGACAGACAACAGACAGAAAATTTTTTTGTGTCTGAAATTTTGTGTATCGTCATAATTCGTCGAGATTAGTCCACAAATGCAATAAAAATTTTAAACATTTTTTTCACGAATACATAACTTCCTCAGTTTGAGGGGTGAGGAAGTAATTAAATACGATTTCTGAGTAAATGATAATAATTGTGTTAAATTGCAGAGTAAAACATAGTGCTAAATCTTTTTTTTTTCAATTTCCTGTCAATTCAAAAATTGACTTCTAGTGTATAATATGTAATTTCCTTATATCGGGATGATTCAAAAAACTAAAAGCAATTATTTTCATACAAAATCGCCACATTTGAAGTATTTGTGATAAAGGTATTGTAGTTGTTTTTGTAAATGTTTAACTATAATTCTAAAACTTAATAGTTTTGAGATAAATATTAACAAAGAGCGCATTTGGAAGTGGATTAAAATTTCTGACTCTCAGAGAATACTATTATTCTGAGGTCTGCGGCAGCGTCGCGCTCGCCGCGCGGAGCACTATTTTCACCATTAAATTAAAATTATTAATAATGGAGGTACAGTTCCGGGAGTTAGGACTTTTTATCGAAAATTTCGCCCTCTTTAAGAATTCTTTTTTTAAATTTCTTAATTATTAATAGTTTCTGAATTATTTGTGAAAAACTAAATCCCTTTTTTTATCTAAATTTGTTAATAACTTTTGCAATTTTTTATGTGCTGGTAAACAATTTTTATGTATTTTTCTAGACATCATTCCGACTCAAATGAGCTATCCCCCATATTTTTATGACCTTTATCACTAATTAACACCGTCTTTAATTTGTGAACTAGACTATACATTACGTAAGCTATTATACATAGTCGAAGAACGAGAATCCTGAATTTGCCACGTGCTATGCAACTCTCGAACATACAGAAACAAACAGTTGATTCTTATGCAAAAACACCCCACAAGACATATTGTCACGATTTGGTTTGGAAATGATAAATTGAAAAAAATTGCACTTTTTAATTTTTTTTACGTTTTATGTTCTCTGAGTTTGCTCGTATTATATTTACCAATATGTATGCTTTTTGCAAAATCATCTGAGTTTTCAGTTCCTGTTGAAACAATAATTAGTCTGTTCTCTAGATAAGATATAATCCACTCTAGAATTTTCTCCTCCATTGTCAAGAAATTAAAAATTTTTTTGGCAAAACTAATGTTGCTAATTCTGTAGACCTATTTGCTCTATATCCATACCGGCTGTTAGTGAAAATCTTTTGTTTTTCCATGAGGGAGTAGATTCTATTCGCCACTGATTTTTCTGCAATTTTTTATAAATTACTTAGTAAAATTAAGAGTCTGAAGTTTTGAATCAGTAATCGGTCGCTTTTTTATACAGTGGGGTTAGTTTTCCAATTTTTTAATCATGAGGGAATTAACCAAAATCTAAGGATATTTTTACTAATTTTACAATTGATTCTACTACAACTATAAACTTTCTAACGTTTTAATGATATTATCTACACCGATAGAGTTTTTGTTTTTCATATTGTTCATATTATATTGCTGGTAACTGGCTGAATAAAAGTTGCATTACTTATTTGATTAGGTATTGGACAGATATAGGATATATTGTTTTAAAAGTGACTATGAAATGTGAAAAATAATTTGCAAAAGAATTGCATACTGTTTTTGTATATGTTACTACTTCATCTTTAATATTTAAGTCGATGTCATTTTGTTCTTTTCATCTTCCAAGTTTATCGTTTACGATGTTCCATGAATTTTTAGTTTTGTTTTCAGATTTATTTATGATAGTTGTATTATTGTCGATTTTTAATTTTGAAGTTTAGCGGTTATACCCAGGGTTGTTTAGATGATTAATATGCTTTGCAAAATTTCTTTTTTCAGTTTTATATATAAACGATCAATTTGTTTTATTTCCTAAATAAGAAAACACATTTCATGTTAATCCCAAACTAAAAAAGTTATTTACAGTTATCCACTAGAAAAGCAATTATTACTGAAGGAAACACCATCATCAATAAAACATATTGCCATGATATAATATGATTACCAGTGTTTTGTATTATATACATAATTTTTTATATATCTTTTTCATTTCACAATGAATACTGGATTAACGCTTTACGCTATGAGTAAATATTAATAATGCAGAATAAACACGCAATCTTTATAGATTTTATGCAGTTAAAGCAGAGCACTCTAAATGTAATGAATAATTGAACCCATACCAATTATTTAAAATTATTTGCTGAAACAGTGTGTTCCTAACAGTACTGAATATTTTGTAATATCGAGTCATAACGTACTGTTTAAAATTCCATTTTGAATGGCTTGAACTTTGACCTAAAAAATGAATATTTTTCATAGCGGTCAGTGGCAGTGACGTATCCAGGGCAATTACGGAATAACCGTTTTCATAATGCAAACAGTGCGATCCGGATGGAGAACGACGCCTTTTCATCATTAATTATTTATTTCCTGCAAGTTGTATCATGGCAAAGATTATTATTATTTATTAGTTCCACAATTCTGACACTGTGCAGCGTTATTACTAAAAACAGCAAAAATTAAATTAAGGTCTGAAATACAGTAAATATAGAAGATAAAAATCAATTATTTACGAATTTAGATTATATTTTATTTAACTTGGGAGTATAAAATAGAAGAAAATAATAAAACGAGAAAAATTTTAAACAAATTATATTGTTAATTGTTTTTAGATCTTCTGGGTAATTAGATAAAGGTGAACTCATATTCGCTGACAGTCGCACTTTAAAGATAATTCCATTGAACTGTCTACAAGATTTGATGGCCAATCCGATGTAATCTGTCATTTATAAAGTCAACGCTTGTGACAAATGTGAGAATGCTGAGTGCTATATGAGCCAGAAGTCTCCCTTGATTTTTTTTATTAGGATTACAAGGTCGTAACAAAACACATTAGTCTTGCCTAGACCATATCCTCTACATCTAGGATGATCCATAATCTCCGGTATGTAGAAATGCTTATTTAGTCTATAGCGCCCTTACGGTAACCTATAATCCATAGGTTAGTTCTGGGCAGCTATGGCAATACTTGCTTAACTAAAGATTAGGTGCAGCTAAAACATTTCTATTAGGTCTAGAAGTTAAATAAGTTATGGCTGGTGTGTCTAAATATATGGTTCTTTATTAACAACCAAATCGTTGCTTTCTCATTTCCTTGACATCCATTATGTCCCCACACTCACCATAATAGAATAGTGTTGTTTTAATCAAGGATGTCTAGAATTTCCCTTATTAATTATGCAGTTATTTAGGGTAAGCCTGGCAGCTTTGTTGCTTTTGGTTCAATAGGTTCTATTATTAACGCTTGCATAACTCCCATAAATTCTGCCTAAAATATTGTGGTGTGTGAACCTAAGGCCTCAGTTATACTTCTAGGTGGCAGGCGGCGGGTGACGGGTGATGGGTGATGGGCGGCAGGCGTCAGTTGATGAGGTGTTTATATTTTATTGTGGTGTAGATACGCATGCAGGAAGGCAAGAGGGCGATTTCAGTCTCAATTCAGATGGCGTTCAGAACGCGTCGTATATTATTAATGTTAGATAGTGATGAGGTTCCAGCAAGAAGAAGGAGAAGGTACTGTATTCACCCGGTACACGAACTACGTGGCAGACAGAATTTTTGTGGTTTGGATCCGCATCATTCCAAATTGCAGGTCTTGTCTGCACTTCACTTATTAGAACCTCACGATACTCTCTAGAAATTACATATTTTGACATTGCATATAAATTTTACACGTTTTCAGTAGAAGTGTCGCTTTAAACTGCGGGTGTTGTCATTCGAATCTGTAGCATTTCACAGATACGGGTGGCGGCCTGGCGATGTCACCGTGCTGTTTCCTGTCACCTGATCATACTATATACGATATCATTTAAAACAATGCGCCACAGCTACAAGTGACATCGCCTGTTGCCTATCACCCATCACTAGCCGCCTGCCACCTAGAAGTATAACTGAGGCCTAACTGCATTGTAGAGTGTAGATCTACAAGTAAAGGTTCTGAGTATATATCAATACTTAATCATCTGCAGTCCATCGCTACAGATAAACACATCAGATCTTCCTGAAGTGCTCAGTCTTACTTCAAAGGTCTGTTTAAAATTTCGTACTGGAAGGATAGTTTTCCGAGAATCGTTATTGTCGTGGCATACGCCATTATAAAAGCATGTTTCGTAACCATAACCTTTATATGTTGTCTAGAAATTGTAACTATTCATGCACTGTATGATTCCCACAGCAACTCTAAAATGTCGCTTTCGTTGCTCCTGTGACACAGGGATACGCCAATATTTGGACAAATTTTAGCTAGCTGGCATGCTGTTATCTTTTGACTGTCCCGAAACACCAACAATAGATGCAATAGATTTTCAGACTTATTAATTTTAGGTAAATCTGTGAAATGATTTGGAATAATCAATTGAGTTATCATTGGAACTATTTCTTATAGCTTCTTGTGCAAATACGGATGATTCTGTATATATTTAATCGTTGTCAGCTTAGCCGGATATTTATGACGTTGCCAGATTAATTTACTTCGTTGTTAATAATAAGACAGTTCATATTTCTTGAACTAAAACTTATTATAAAATCCAAGTAGAATGAAACATTCTTCATATTGTGTAAGAAATATAAGGCAAAGCTTGCCACAAGGTTTTATTAAACAGCACTCTTTTTTAAATCTTGCTGCATATACTTAAGTTTAACTATGTGTAAAAAAACAAAGTATAATGAATATTTTTAATTTATATAAACACTTTCACTACAAAATTTTACTTCGTTTTACCTTTAATCATATTCAAACCAATTCCAATAGGCCCCTTGCACTTGCCGGATTTTTTAAATTAATTCATATATTCTAATATAGTCTTAAATATTAACAATATCAAATCTGTTTTAATAATTTCTACCTGGAAAATATTTAGATGCTGTAAGAACGTTGTCCTATGGGCGTGACATCACAAACCACTATATCTCCGGGTGGTCAACGGTACGATATCTAGTTCATGTATTAATTAAGTAAGTGGTTGTTTCCTAAAATTATTTTGTAGTTTCAGGTCTGTGACATTTATGCAGACTTAAACAAAATAAAAACAAGTGGTTTGCCTACGATCTGTTATTGTTTTTCCTGGATATGGACACACCAAGGCCTGGCTATTCATCAGAAGTTGATGAGGACATACTGTTTCACAAGACGTCGCGGCGACGTCTGGCACATTTGTATCTTTCGGTAGATATGGTTTTGTAGCATTCAACAAAATAGTTTTGTGGCATTCAACAAAGTTGTCTTGTAGCGAGCCTTGTAGCAAGAAACATGTCCGTGTCCCCTAGTTGAGAGCCATATTCAACTTTCGTGTTGAAAATCTGGCTAGATGCATGCTACACATTACCATGTGTTGCCTTGGTGGAATCCAGCCTCAACTGGAAATTATTTTTTATTATAATAACCTTACAAAGTGATCCCTTACAATAATAATTTATTAGTTTAAAAAGTGCTAAACAATTTTCAACTAAATGCTTTAGGGACCATTGTATTTCTATAAATAAAGATTCATTTTCCTGTAGAGATGTGGCAAAAAATTCTGGGCTATATTAAATGTTTGATCATTCATGATGTCTGATTATGAATTCATTCATTCATTAAGAATGTATTTACAATTACTCATTGATAAATATCGATTTTTAGTAGACAGTCTGTTACGAGTCCTAACAACTAAATATTCGGACATCCGTTAATTTTTATTAAAACTTGATAATTTTACTATATATTTTAATATCTATTCTACAAATAATATTTTCAATATTTATAATGAATTTTCCTAAATTGATCAATGTTAACAAAAATATGTTTCAAAATGTGTCAAAAAATGCCGAGAACTAAATGTTCGGACACCTTAAAAAAATTAATTATACAAATAGGCTTTGCAAGAAACGCTAACACAGACTGTCAAAGTTATATCAATATTTATTTGTTGACAATGTTGACACTGTTAGTTCATTGTAACCATTAGCTATCAGTGTGTAAAGTAAAAATTGACTCGAGGCGTAGCAACCATCAAGAAATTACATGAAATATTATTCAACAGTATCGGTGAGCTCAATCCATCCCTCAAATATCAAGCAATCTCAATGTATCAAATTCAACTATTGGAAACATCATTAAACACTATGGAAAAAACAGGTAGCATCGATATTTTTGGTAGAAGTCCAGGGAGATTTAAGCTAATAACTCAGACATCAAAGACGTCTCGTGAGAATTTGCAAATCTGGAAGGAAAATACTTGCGAGATGATACCCTGTGAATGCTTCACAGAAATGTTGTCGTAAGTATATCTACAAATCAAGGACTTGGGTAAGTAGTGATTTATTTAGACAAAAGAAAAACCACCCTCAACCGCGGTCTAATAGTAAAGACGTTTAACTTGAACAAAGTCAAAGTATTCCTGGACCCAAGAGGACTGTTAAAAAGTAATTTTCAGCGATGAATCCAAATTTTATATTTGTATGGTAAATTACCAAAAAAGAGTTACCAGAAACAAAAATGAGGCTTTTCATAGACTGCATTGAAAAAACAGTAAGCTTCCCACAGGATATTATGATATAGGGCTGTATGTCTGCAAATGGGTTAGGAACTCTTTTTATTGACAGTAGAGTCAACGCCGAAAAATATCAACACATTCTTGAAAGTGCCTTGTTGCCCAGTGTATAAAATTTGTATCCCACAAAAATTGGTTCGGCAACTATAATATTGCAGTTTTGTCTTGACCATCGGCTAGTCTTGACTATAATATGATTGGGACACTATGGCACAAAATGAAACAATTATTGAGAAATTGTCCTCAAAGTACTATTCTGGCATTGCATGTCAAGATTGAGGAAATTTGGAATTATTTCACCCCTGAATTCTGTCCATTTTTAGTTACACTGAAGCAGTATTAAGGCCAAAGGCGAGGTTACTGGTTATTAGTGGTCATAAAATTCAAATTTTAAAGCTGTCCGAATATTTGGCATTTTTTTAGAACATATTTTTGTTAAGAATAAGTAATTTAGAAATATTGAAAATGTTTGTTAATGATATGTATTTATAGTTATATGTATTTATTGAAAAATAAATAATAAATTCAGTTTCATTAAATTATTAGCTTTGAATAAAAAATTAACGGTTGTCTGGTTATTTAGTTGTTAGGGTTCGTATTACCTATTCTGTTTCAATATTGTTGAAAATAAACTTCTCTATTTCGTTAAAAAGATAAGTTTTATTTAATAGAGATAAGAATTTACATTTACATATGTGTAAATAAACAGTGTTCTTTTCAATGCTACATGCATCATGAAATCGGCATTGTGTTGTGCCGGACGGTGGCTCCCTAAATGACCCCAGTCGATGAGGTATATACAGACTGAACAAAATTAAATTATGGCATTTTGCATTTAACAATGAGTAAGAGGAAGACCATGCTAATAATTATAAGTAAAAAATAAGGATAGGAAGAAATCAAATTACATAGGTGCGATATGAGTACGACCCCACACACTTGGCGTAAGATGTGGCCAAATTGCAGTGACCACTTAATAAAGGAACGTCAAAATTGTCATCAGTAAATCAGTTACCATGGCCACTACTTAAATAACTGCATAACATTCCCCGATCATTGTTTATTTATTTACTGGCCACGCCCTCCCCAATTGGGAAATGTGTGAGGTCGTACTGATATCCTACTCGTGTAATTTGATTTCTTGACCGTTTCTATACTCTTTTTATACTTATAATTGTGTTGTCTTTCTCGCATTCATTGTTAGATATAGAATTTCTAAATTGAATTTTGCTCAGTCTGTATAGTGGATGAGTGGACTTACTCGAATCACAGTCATTCGAAAGGGATACAAAACTGTGACTTCAGTGTATCTGCGATGTGAACACGTTAATGATCTTTACCCTACGACAGTGGGGGTCCGGCATTATTTTCAGATTAGAGGTGTTAGTATTTACACAAGCATTCATGTTCTTATCTCCTAGCGTTGGTTATTAAGGTAAAAACATAGTGGAACGATCAGGGTGAAGGCAACTGTATTTTAGGAGGTGTTGGTGGAGGCACGCGTTGATGGCACCTGCATCGCACGAAATACCAGATCATAGTGAGGCAACCGCTTATAGCTTCAGTATGTGCGCTTCGATTTCAATTGCATTAAAATATATTAAACGCTCGCTTAACCTCAACGCGTGCCTCTACCCTCGTAGTTCCACTATATTTTTATCTTTAGCCTTAGCAGCGGAAATAGGTCGACTTTAAATAATTGATTAAAAAGAACATTTCATAATCTACTGGCAAGATTAGTATCAAGATATGATGATAAAAACAGTGCGGAATAAAACTTTAAATAGAAATTTCTAAAATCTCCACTGCGCTGCGATCAGACGAGTGAAAATCAACTGATTCTTGGTTTGTTTACAATCGTTTTATTTACTTTCGTTGATTCTCTCTTAGGTAGAAAAATATGTATTATTACATTAATCGAAAATTGGTAAATAAATTTAATAAGTTTTTGTTCATTTGTGTACCTAACCTAAAAATATCACTATTATAACTTTATATACCTTTTATATTATAGACCTCTGGATTGATGGCCACTCACTGCAGAAGTTAATGCTTTTCCCATACTTTTCTTCTGTCTATTTTTCCACAATAACACCACAGTTATTGATGATATAAACAAACCCCGCGCTTTTTTTTTTTGAAAAATAGTGAAATTGAATTGTCCTATCCACATCTCTTCCACAATTCGTATTATTGCACTGCTTTCTTCGGTATACTGCGGAATAAATGGTGACGAAATAAAAGAAACCGTAGTAAAACCCCGACAACCTATACAAATGTGATAAAACATCAAAGAGCATTTTACTTGTTTCGTCAAAGTGCGATTTTTATATTTACAATTATTGTTTTCAGGATCTTTTAAAATAACTTATAAGCATCATCTTGAAAACTTTCGTTATTTTTGATTAGACATGTTTTTTTATAGTAGTTAACGTTAACACGATCTAAAATTCATGTCATTTGTGAAAGGAACACTCGATTAGAAGCCCTTGAACACCTCTGAGCGACATATTCGGGGCAAGGAATTTGAATTTAAATCAGTTGCCTTTAGATTGATAATAATAAATGATAATACAGAATTGTTACTAGATATTTTAGGACGAAAGATGTATATTAATGCCACAAAGCATATAATTTTATGTAGGTTGCCGCAAAAGTCTCAAAACCGAAATTTTTCCAGTTAGTGTTTTACCTTTGCACAGTACAAATATAGCTGCTATCTCAAATATTTTGAGATATTTTTTCAAATAAGGGCGAGATACCCAGTGATATAAAATTATCACAAAGAAGGTTTAGTGCCATATCCCCAAAAAAACAACTATGCAGCTACGGACACGTGTTTCGGAGTTATTGCCCCTCATCAGCGTAGCGTAGCTAAAGAATTGGATCTAGGATGGGATAGATCAGGAACAAGAACTAAATTAAAGCTGCTATCTCAAATATTTTGAGATATTTTTTCAAATAAGGACGAGATACCCAATGATATAAAATTATCACTTTTATCTGCGGTAAATAATATTATATGAGTTTCTATACATACCTATTTAGATGTACATTTATAATTGATTTTTAGATAACGAACAATATCTATTTAATTTTAATAGATCTCTAGTGTTGATATTTCTAGTGAAATAATATTCAAAAATGAAACGGAGCTGAATATTATTGTTGTATAAACAAACTAAAGAAAATAAGTAATGGTCTTAGAGTTAACCACGTGTCTTAATGAATGGTGTCATTGACATGAAATATATAACATAAATAGTTTGATTTTAAAACTGTAATTCTGTTAATCATTCATTCCGAATTCACGATAGAATAAAGACCTACTGCCTACTTTGTCGTTTTAATTTACCCGTACCTACAATAGGTTATGGGCCCAGTAACCGCGAGTTAGTGACCATCCAAAACAGTGTAAACAGTAAATAATTTTTAATTAAATAATAGACTAGTTCAGTTAGTGACGTTCTAAACAGTAAATAATTTTTAATTAAATAATAGACTAGTTCAGTTAGTGACGTTCCTGAGACATTCGTGTACCTTAGAAAAATAAAACCATGGACATGTTAAAGCACAAAGGAAACATTCAACAATTTAATGGTGAAAAATATAGCGTTTGGAAATTTAGGATAAAATCCTTATTGACCGAATTAGAAGTCCTTCAAGTTATTGATGAACCCACGCCACAACAACCAAGTGATGAATGGCACAAGAAAAATGCACTGGCAAAAAGTGCAATTATTGAATATTTAAGTGATGCATATCTTGGGTTTGCCAAAGAAGCCACAACTGCTGGTGAGATCATTCGTAATCTTGATGCAATTTATGAGAGAAAGAGTTTAGCAACTCAACTTGCTTTACGTAAACAATTACTTGGTTATAAATTACAACCAGACACTACCTTAATCCAACATTTCACGAAATTTGATGAACTTATAACTGAACTCATTGCGGCTGGGGCGAAGATTGATGAAATGGACAAAGTGTCGCATTTACTTCTGACATTACCTGTAGCATATGATGGGGTTATTACAGCGTTGGAGACCTTAAGCGAAGATAATCTAAATGTTGCTTTTGTGAAAACTCGTTTATTGGACCAAGAAACTAAGTTAAAAAATGATAGCACTTCGACTAGTGCAAAAATTCTGCAAGCAACAACAACTGGATATACCAATAAACATATTTCTAAGTTTGACCAATCAGTACGTGGTGGAACTGTGCGAAGGAATAAATTTAAATCAAATTACCATCCTAGATCGAGGTTTACCCATAATCGTTCTAAAAACACAAATTATAAATTTTCAAAGTTAATTTGTTCTCATTGTGGAAAGAACAGTCATGTTAAACAAAATTGTTTTCATTATAAAAAGATGATAGATAATCTAAACAATTCGAAAAACAATAGACCAGAATGTCGTACTCTACAAAATATTCAAACTACAACTTCCAATACCAGACCAGATGGTTTTATATTTATGCTTGGAAACAAATGGAGCAAAACAGATGAAAACGAGCTGATGTTCATCTTGGATTCGGGAGCAAGTGACCATATTGTCAACCAGGAGCATTTCTTTAAAACTTGTAACAAGTTAAATCCACCTTTGAAAATAGCTGTAGCGAAAAATGGTATGGAAATTATTGCAACAAAAATGGGAACAATAGAAGTGACAACAAATATGGGTGTTCGAGGTAGACTTGAAAATGTTCTTTATTCATCTGAAGTACCACATAATCTACTGTCAGTGCGAAGAATGCAAGAAAGTGGTATGGTAATTGTTTTTGATTCTAATATCTAGTGAATCTACTCTCTGTATATGGTTTCACTAATTGTAAGTTTTAATTTCGTTATTAAATCTTTTTTTTTGTTAATCTTAAAGGTTTACATAATATAAGAAACGAATTAGCAGTAATTACAAAATAAACAAACACTGTTTAATGTATTCAAACATCACAAATCTTAAAACCTCGTAATTGACATTTTTACTTAAGTATATATAGAACGACCACGTTACACACATCAGTTGTGTGAAGTGAGAATTGTCTTGAATAAAACATTTTCCTTAATAAAACCTCATAATCGATAGACTTATACGTCCTCTAAGTACTTTAAATCTGAATTCCAAGTTATCCAAATCACGTGCGTAGGGACGGAATAAATCCAATTTTATGTTATTTAAAGCGTATTCAAATCAACGATTCGTTATCCTTTCTCAAAATGTCTTGCATAATATCTTTATCTCTCATAGTTAGTATTTTTATGAATCACAAATCATGAAGATTGAATAATTTTAGATCCTGTAAATTCATTTAATCTGTAAAATTAGTAAATTTAAATTTAAATATTATAAATGAAATATTTAGTTCCACACGAGACATTTCTTCGTTAGAAAGGCATTTGACCGGAGTTGTTTATCTTTAATAATCGAAATTGGCAATCGGCAGAAAGTATTATTAGATGTGTTTGACCTGTTGCGCCTCCGTAATATGTTTTTCATATTACATTTACCTTTTCCTCTACCATACAATGTTATTCAAACGTTTAAATTGCATACAATGATTATACATGCATTTTTATAACTGGTGCTGAAAAGGAGGTGATTCCTTGGATGATTTTATAGAAAATAGTTCCTATGAACATGAGTCTGGTAATGCTCCACTGCAAAGTTATGGCCCTTCAATGTTAAAGAAAAATAAAAAATCTGTAATTGTATTTCATAATTTTTAATTGATTAATAATGTTAACAAGTAAAAACTTAACCAAATGTTCGAAGTGTTCACCTTACACTACTACACAAATTAATTATGGACAGTAAGAGGCGCAATAGTTCGGTTTTTATCAATTTTTTGTGAAATCCGCTACTCCTACGAAAAAAAGTACAGGAGATCAAAATTCCTTTTCAATTTTCTGTTATATGACAATTATCAAATTGGTCCATATAAAAATAGTTATGTTAGAAAAACCTTCCGGGGTTGCCTGTAAACGCACCAGAATAAAGTTATACCTACTGTCCAAACTAAATAGAGTTGCAGCCCCTAGCGCCTACTGGTCACATGCAAAATATGACCAATATGTCAAGCCATTTTTAAAATATGCCAAAAAAAACCTTCTTTTTTTTAACTTTGAAGGGCCATGTTTTGCCATTCATGTCTGGATAGCGAAACATCGACGTATCAATATCAAAAATTGGCCTATATTGACCAATGTTTGTATCCGCTTGATTAGCTTTATCATTGAACTTTGTAGACTGCAATTACTTACAGATATTAGACATACATCCACTGATATCTGAACTTAACTAGACACGGTACAATTGATAAATTAAATATAGGGAGCTTTTTATTGTAATTCTGTCATTGTCACACGTTGAAAGTAATGTCAATGTATCGACCGCATCGAAGTCTACGCGGCGATGTTTATCAATGTCAATATATCGACGTTTTCAGTCATTTTGCTATCCCGAGCCATAAGTCTGGAGGGAAGCATTTCCGGACCCATATTCGTAGAAACTTTATTCTCTAAAATCGTCCAAGAAATCACCTCATGAAGTTTTCGACATCACTTAGGAAACACCCAGTATAGGCAGTATTATACCGGGTGACACAGGAGACATGTAACACCCCGTAGCATGTTTATTTAAAAAGATATTTTGAAATTTGGTACACTTATATAATGCGTGATTGTACTTTTTTAAGTACAAAAAATTTTTGTCCACCACTTGCGGTTTCACCGGAAGTGACATCTACTCTGTTATTTTAAATGGCACCCTGTATATTTTTTCTACCTATCTGATTTGTCTCTAGATTCTCTTTTCAACCATGTATCGGAACATGGCATTTGTTTTTAAAATGACAGTTAATATCAATTTTAGTTTGTTAAGTCTAGGTGGCCCTGATATGAACCTTGGCAGATATTGATGCGTAGTGTGCCGTGATATCGAAAGACCTCTGTCATGCAACTTTGTGCCTCATATTTTTTTGGGAATAACCAGTAGCTGAACAGACTAATAAAATCTAACTTATTTAAAAAAAAATATCTTTAAACAACCGACGATATCTTAAAAACCAAGATAGGAACCCCATTTTTTTACTTCACCTAGTTAAAAAATACTTATTTATCTTTTATTTTTGTCCAATACAATTGCTGTGCCTATCATATTTTGCTTACTTCATTAAAATTAGTATCGAATGTTATTGCATAGTAATAAATATTGTACTGCAACAAAAATATTTAGTAAGCAGGCGGTGGAAACAAAATAAAAGTAGGTAAAACGATTTTTTTAATAAATAAGAAACATCAGTAAAACACATTTGAACAAAATTGATGAAAAACCATTACACTATGTAATACATTTTTACAACGAATGAATGAAATTAAAATAAAATATTTACTGAAGTACTACATACAAAAAACATTTTTTTACTACAGATGTTCAAAATGTTGTCCGTTATTATCTCTGCACAATCGTGTTTTTGTGACGGTAGCCCTAAGCACGTTATCTAACTGTAATTCAGTAATCCCATTTCTCTCATTTCCATGTCTTCTCTGTTTGTTGGTGGAGTCCTATAAACGTTTTCCTTGAGGTGGCCCCATACAAAAAAATCAAGCGGCGTAAGGTCTGGTGACCTTGCAGGCCATCGAACGGGCCCATTTGTTCCCATCCAGTTTTCTCCAAACCTTTCTTTTAAATAATTCACCACAACTCTGCTGTTATGTGGTGGAGCCCCATCCTGTTGAAAAATTATTGGGTTAACATTAGGTGGCAGTTCTTCCAAAAAATCTTGTATCTGGTTTTGCAAAAATCCCAAATATCTTTCTCCATTTAATGGACCATCAAAAATTATTGGCCCAATAATTCTTCTGCCAATTACTCCTAACTATACATTAAAACTAAATCGCTCCTGATATGCACTTTCTCTTATATTTCTGGGATTTTCTTGTGCTCAATAACGGGTGTTGTTACGATTGAATAATCCCAAATTAGTGAACCTAGACTCGTCGGAAAATAAAATTTGTTCATGAAAATTATTATCCAAATTGTGTCTGTTCAGAAACCAATTGCAATAGTTCAATCTTCTTTGAAAATCATTTTCGTATAAATGCTGGTATATTTGGTACTTGTATGATTTAAATTTATGTTTTTTCAAAATGCGTAGAGCTGATTCCCGATTTACACCGGTTTGGTCCTCAATCTGTCTTATCGAAATCGTGGGATCTACCTCGACAATTGCAAGTACATTGATTTCCGAGTCTTCATCGATAATGAAATTATTTTCCGGTACTTCTGGTTCACTTCTGAATTGCCGTTCAACTCTTACAAAATAGTTGTTTGGTGGATGAATTCTTTCGGGAAATCTTTCTTCATGTAAGACAGCAGCCTGCCTACTATTTTTTTTACATTCGCCATGGATTAGTAGCATATCTACTTTTTCATTTCGTGAATACATGGCAAAATAGAGTTAAGAACGTGATAACTTAGGTATAATTTAATGAAAAATACTTAAATTGCTGCCAAGTAAACAATTCTTAATTGTCAAATCAAAATGACGCGTCGTTTTACCTCCTTTTGTTTCCACCGCCTGCTTACTAAATATTTTTGTTGCAGTACAATATCCATTACTATGCAATAACATTCGATACTAATTTTAATGAAGAAAGCAAAATATGATAGGCACAGCAATTATATTGGACAAAAATAAAAGATAAATAAGTATTTTTTTAACTAGGTGAAGTAAAAAAATGGGGTTCCTATCTTGGTTTCTAAGATATCGTGGGTTGTTTAAAGATATTTTTTTTTAAATAAGTTAGATCTTATTAGTCTGTTCAGCTACTGGTTATTCCCAAAAAAATATGAGGCACAAAGTTGCATGCCAGAGGTCTTTCGATATCACGGCACACTACGCATCAATATCTGCCAAGGTTCATATCAGGGCCACCTAGACTTAACAAACTAAAATTGATATTAACTGTCATTTTAAAAACAAATGCCATGTTCCGATACATGGTTGAAAATAGAATCTAGAGACGAATCAGATAGGTAAAAAAAATATACAGGGTGCCATTTAAAATAACAGAGTAGATGTCACTTCCGGTGAAATCGCAAGTGGTGGACAAAAATTTTTTGTACTTAAAAAAAGGACAATCACGCATTATATAAGTGTACCAAATTTCAAAATAATATCTTTTTAAATAAACATGCTACGGGGTGTTACATGTCTCCTGTATCACCCGGTACGTATTGAATTATTAGTAAATCCCAGATATCAGGGCAGTCATGATGTAAAAACCAGGGGGCCGCTAAAATTCATATTACACAGTAGTCTGACATTACTCAACTGTAGCTAGTACTTTATATTTTGTTGTTATTTATACATACCCATATTACATTATGCATAAATAGGACTTTTCACGCTAATACGCGTCATCATCAGCGTAGGACAGCGACAGCCTGTCCTGATTTTTTACGTCATGACTGCCGTGGTGTAATTAATATACATGGGTCCCTTAAATAACAACATTGAAATGTATGTAAATCAGAGGCAGACAGCCCGTCACTGGTAGCGACTTCATATTCCATCTAGCTGTCTTGCAGTCAACAGTGCAGACTGTGCGCGATAAGATGCCAAATATCAGTCTTCAATGTACTACTAATATTTAGATACAAAATATAACTGGAAATTGCCACAGCTTATTTCTTAAGCTGTACCTCTACTCAAAATGTACGAGTTCGATCGACGCTGCTTTCTTATGTAGTGTGGCAATATGAAAACACGGTATATTGACATGCAATTGAGCACAATAATGAGGATCTCTGTATTTTTCAGAAGTCATTCCACAGACTATGTCCGGCAAATGATACAAATACTCATCGATTTAAAGGGCCCTTTTCGCCTATCTACTTCGCCTGTTACTAATGTTTTAGAAGCAATCAAGTAATCGAATGTCTTGTTTTGAAAGAGGGTCCTTAAGGTGATAGAGAAAATGGTATGGAATTCAAGTTTGACAAATGTGCAATCGTCCACCTCAAGAGATGACGATACTGAACCAGCCGCCAAGAAACATTCCGTTTAAAAAATCCGTAGGGTTCATTCGGGTTGATGATGTACATTCAGAAAGATGTAAAGATTGAAATTCTAAAGGTTGCCAAACAAAATTTTCGGAAGTTTTTTTTTTCACTAAAAACCATAAGCTTGTTACGGGAGCACGCAACTCCAACATCTTAAAACCGTTATAAAATAATTAGTAATTAATATTTTGATCTAAAATTTTTAAGGCATGTCTTTTTAACGGTTTTCCACAACATTATAGAAAACCATTTAAAACTTTAAAATTAAAAAAAAAATTTTTTTTGAATAAAAAAAATTGATTTTTTTACCTGCAAAGGTAAATATAACACTATTAAACTTAATAATAATTAATAAACTATTAATTAATAATTAATTATTAAGTTTATATATAATAAGTTAATTATTAAGATTTTGATATCTGCTCCAAATTATTAGACCGAGCCACACTTGTCAAATCGTTTTGGACGTATCAGTTATAGTTGAATTTGTTCTGTCCTCTGAATTACAAGTTACTTCATCAATTTTAATAATATTATTGCTCCAATTTCAGTGATTTCTGTAGTTTGTTCAATAAAATAATGTCGCCACAAGTAGTTAATTTAAAAAGAAAGAGATCAGATGAAGTGTTTTGTTTATTCTGTGATTCACGGGGAAAATTAATTAAGGTACTAAAAAAAATACTCATTTCAAACCTTCAAAATGGCTGCAGATCGGCGCAAAGATCATATCTGAGATAAATTTGAGAGGTTGTATAATCCGGATGCTGACCAACAATGTTTTTCATGGCATAAGAATTGCATGGCCACCTATATCAGTGAAGAGAAAATTCGTCGTTGAGAAATTGCACTGTATAAAGAGCAGGAAGAAAGTGATTCGACATCAACACAGGATGAAGCTACTACATTTTAAAACCACCGAGGCACTTGTCAACAAGAAGGGTCAGCGATTCGTCCATTGATTTATGTTGCCTTACTTGTGACTGTTTGAAGAAAGAAAAATTGTTAACTTTTTTTTAACCGAAGACTGTAAAACCATATCCTGTAGTTGTCAAAAAAATAAGTTAATCTGTATCTCTCTTTGTAAATGCATTCATAATAATTGCCAAAATGTATCTTTAGAAATATAAAATTTTATGTTAACTTTTATCAATTATTATTAATCTTATTTTTTATCAATTATTATTAATTTTTAATCAATCATTATTATTGCTGTTATTTGCTTATCTTTACCTCATTAAAGTTGCAATTTATGATATTTATGCTGTTTTTGATTTCATGCCTTACCTCAAAAACTTATCGCTGTTATTTGTTTATCTTTGCCTTATTAAACTTGCAATTTATGATATTTATGCTGTTTTTGATTTCATTTAAAATATATAGTGGAATGAAAAAATAATACGCTGAAAAATTTTTTTTGCTAATTATTATTTACTACTTTTACAAAACTTATCATAGATAAGTACAACATATATCTTTTTAAACAATTATTTTCCCGAAGGAAACCTAATTTATTTTTATTTTTAAATTATTCTACCCTACGGGGAATTTTCATTATATAATTTCAATTATCCTGTTCTCTGAAACCATCAATGTTTATTACGTTGGGGTTTACTAGTATTCAGTTTCTTTGCATCCTTTGAGTGAGTTGTCTAGACGAAGCTAAAAGCAGAAACACGTGTCGGCAGATATCTTAAAGTTTTTAAAGTGATTGCTTAACTGGTGAGTACGCTTTGTTTTATTTATTTTTAGTTTTACTGAACAGAATAGTTGAAATTAAAAACAACATTATTGAGTCAGTCGTACTGAACATAATGTGCATATTATCTCTTTTGTAATCCAAGTTTCAGCGTTTTGGCAAATAGCCGGGAAAATAATTGTTTCAAAAGATATATGTTGTATTTCTATGATAAGTTTTGTAAAAGTAGTAAATAATAATTAGCAAAAAAATTTTTCAGCGTTATTATTTTTTCATTCCACTCTATATTTTAAACTTTTATCAAGAAAAGGGAACCTAATTTATTTTTATTTTTATATAATTCTAGTTTTATCCACTAAAAAACTGAAGTAATGTAGAATCTAGACAACTGGATTAAACTGAATAATATGTGATAAATTTTTGCTAGAACATTAATTATTATCACCAAATAATTTTATGGGCTAGCTATCTATGTCTTTATGATATAAATTTTCCAATATGTTAAATTTACGTAATCGAACAAGAATAACCAATGCAGTTTATTTATATATTCCTTTAGTATACAAACTGTCAAACACATAACCGATCTAGTCTTTTATTTATCATCAATTGGAGATTACACAAATGTCGAAAGGTTTGGCTGAGATCTCCACTTTGGATGTTCTGTCAGTTATTTAGAAGTGGAACATGGATGAAAGATCAATTTACAACTAAAGTCATTCAGTTAATTAATTAATAGCGACCTCAACAATTTTAATGTATTTAAAGGCGACAAAAGGTTAATTTACAAGTGTAGAGGTGGTGGTTTATTCCTTGCAATAGATTTCCACATAGATGTTATTGAAATCAGTACAAATAACTTTATTGAAACTTTTAATATTATCGATTGCATAGATATCATAGGTGTTCCATTAAAGTTACGTCAAAAAAACTTAAATATATTTCTTATATGTATACCACCTAATACATTTTCAGATAAATTTTATGCTATGTTTGATTCTCTAGAGTTGTTGGACTTGACTGCAGATGAGTTACTTATTGTCGGCAATTTAAATATTCCAGAATTTTACCATTGTATCTCAAGTAAACATAACACTCCCAAATACAACTCTGCTATCAGTGGCGGCTCGTGAAAATTTTATTTCGGGGCTCTAGTTTCTTAAAAAATATGAACAACATAATAAAGACTCACCTTTAGTTCCTTGGTAATTTCATTCAAGTAGAACTATGATTTTTGATAACAAAAGAAAAAGTTTTATGTACATATGTACAAAAAAATGTTCACAGTATCATAATCACTTAAAAATGCGAGTAAAATTGTTATTGTTTATACACAAAATCAAGTCTTCTGTCTTTCTGGGAAATAAAATGTTCTATGACTTTTTCGTCAAAATTGCTTATATTATGGATACAGTTTTATATTCACTGACATCATTGCTAGGGCATTAAAGCGTTCTTCATTCATAGTGTTTCTTAAAAATGTCTTTATTCTTTTAAGAGTTGAAAAACATCTTTCTGATTCAGTAGTAGACATCGGAGTTGTCACAATAATTTTTAGTAACTTGACCGTTTCGCTGAACGTTTCATTTAAACCATTTTCAGACAGCCAAGAAAGCATGTTTAAGCCGCCCACAATATTTTTAAAACCCGTTCTTGAATAAATAACTTTCAATTCAGTCCTTAATTTGTTTTATTGTTGTAACATTGGATGAGATTCAACAACTGATTTGATACTCGACGTTGGAAATTTCTTTGAATAATTAAGAAAATTGTCTAGATTCACTAAAGATGCGGCTTCTAAATGACCTCTGTATTACAATCTTTCTTTCATCTGAAAAAGTATTGTATCACACACTTTGTTAGTAATTACAGAATTTATATTTTCAGGATTCATTTTTCACCGTTTATTCTCATTCTCAATATTAGTAATTTCTTTTTCTATCTCATCAGTTGAATTTCTAATAAATGATATAATTTTTCCAAAATTTCAACTTTTTTTTAAAGTTCAATGCTGTCTGTATTTCTGGCTTGAAATTGATTAAATAATATGTCTACATGTGGAAAGATTTTGTGAAATAAATTAAAAAAACATACAGAATTGGATCTTCTAGAGTTCTTCGTAAATCGTAGGTCTCTTTGCAAGTAACAGTTTTATTACATTTTTTCGATTAACTTTTCTCTATTCTGAAAAATTACGTTTACTATACGAATGTTATAATTCCAACGTGTAGCAGTAACTCTGGGCAATTTAAAATTTACAATTCCTTCTAATACATCACATCTATGAGTAGAACTGAAAAAAGAACTGAGAATTGAGAAAAAATTTTCATTTTAGCATTCTGACTGGTTTCTTTCTGCATAATTAAATTTCATTGATGCGCATAACAATGTACAAAATGAGTATGTTTATACTTTAATTTTATTTTTGATTGAACTCCACCGGTAGCACCACTCATAACATTTGCACCGTCGTAAGTTTGAGCAATTAGTTTAGACGGCGAATTTGAAATTAATTTATCTAACTCATGTTATGCGCTGTGTTAAACCTTCAGCTGAGTTATCGATCACTCTTAGGAAACTCCAAAATCTCTCATAAATATTTCCATTGTGATAATATCTTACTATCAAACTATTTGACACTGGTTTGAAATATCAGTTATCTATTCATTCTGAATTGTTAAAAATTCACTTTCATTAATTTGCTCTTTAATTTCTTGACGACATACTGCAAGCATATTTTCCAATATTTCATTTTGCACAATTTTAAATGTACCTTTGAAAACTGTCGCCTTGTCAAAATTTTCTTTCAAAATTACATCCAATTCTGATGAAAAATCGATTAATTCTAGCAAAATCCCATGGTTTTGAGAACCGTCTTGTTCATGTGCCCTCTTAATGCTAGTACCAACTTTCCTCAAAACTTGATCTTGATACAATTGATAATTTTCTTTAAAATATACCTATTTTTAGTCACCTGCTCATTGTATTATTTGGTCTATAAACTGAATCTAACTGAACTGCAATTACGGAGCCTAACAAAGCCAAATCCGTACTGTAATTTATATGATATGCAGAGATTTCGTACCTTTTTATTTTATTTTTTAAATGTTTTAGATCTTTAAATCCTGTTACCGACCATACCTTGCCCATTCCGACATAATTGGAATAAAATAGAACACATAGAAAACAAAACAGTGCCTCGTGAAAGTACGTGTCCCTACCTTGTCTGGTTGGTTAAGGGTCAATTCTGGTGTTGATTTTTACTTTTTCTGCTAACGGCAGAGTTTTAAAATTCACTTTCAGAATATTATTTATACTATTCTCAGTCATTTTGGCATCAACTAACTTAAAATAACACAAAACCCTTCAAAGCAGTGAAACCACAAATAAATATCGAAAGCGAAACAATGTAGGCACTACTACACTACACAAACATTAAAAGCGCACTACGGCTCTGATAACTTGAGCCTTCTGTTGCGTTATGAAAACAGCTTTCCGCGATCGGCAATTTCCACGCTCGGTTCGTCTCTTCATATATTTCCTTATGCAAGGAATGGCTCATATTAGCTGAGCCAGAGCCCCACATACTCTCTGGTTAGAATTACAAGTTGACGCTCAGTACATTATGCGACTTTATTGTACACATAGCCGTCGGAAATGGGTAACAACTATGTTAAAAAAAGGTATTAAATATAAAAAAAAACTGAAAAAAATATATCATGCATTTAATTACTCTTACGTTTTCCTAATAGTAACTTGGGAGGCTCGAGCCACTGAGTCTCTATGGAGCAGCCGCTACTGTCTGCTATACAACTTTGCAATTTCTTCTCCTTAACACAGCACAACGATATAATTAATTCTGATAGCAGACACTTGATCTAGTACACTATAATAATAACTCTGAGGTAAGTAAATGTGAGGTTTCTATATTGCCAGTAGATTAGAAATGGGTAGTTCGCGAAAGAACTAAAAAAATAAACGATTCTTTTAGGTGAACTAGACGAATTATTTCATAATTTCTAAACGAACTAGTTCCAAGCGAACTATGAAAACTACCCCGGACTGCGAACTGTGAACGGGCAACATATAAAGTGGTGAGGTGATCGATGATATGGGTCTAGGTTGAGAAAGAACGTCTAGAACGGGTGCCTGTCATGCTTAATGAATTTTATTACTTAATAAAATAAATTTCAATAAATGTGTATCTTTATAATACAAACAAAATAAAAATAAATATCAGAACTGAAATAAATAAATAAATATTCTTTGATAGATAATAATAATAATAATAATGTATCTTTATTAGCTGAAAAAGCTACAATTGAATTACAAAATATATATATATATATATATATATATATATATATATATATATATATATATATATAAACAAGTACATTATCCATTTTCTATCTTATGTCAAATCTAAATATATAGTAACTATAAATAATTACAAATATCTTTGTATCCTAACCTAACTTAGCGTAATATTACCTAACCTAACCGTAAATAATCAGAATTGTTGTTTAACATAACTAATACACAGTTTAGTAAAGACATTATATTTTTCGCAGTATTTTATTTCATTTGGTAAACCATTAAATATTTGTATACCAGTACAGAACAAAGATTTTGATTCCTTTAAATTGTCATATCTCTCTACTACTATATCATTTCCACTACGAGTATTATAAGTATGAATATCTCGAACGAAATTTAATTTATCACATAAATATCTCGGAGCTATGCCATTTTTTATTTTAAATATAAATTGCATTGCTTTCAATAGTATACGTTGTCTAACATTTAAAAAATTTAAAACATTTAACATTGTGTCAATGGGAGTATATTTGTTACATTTTAAAATTATCCTCATAGCTTTATTTTGCATCTTTTGTAACTTTTGAATTTCATTGTTATTTAAATATAGCTGTAGAGTTGCACAATATTCGAAATGTGAAGCTATTATAGATTTATATACTAATAATCTTGAAAACATTGATAAATAATTTGAAATTCTCCGTAAAAAATAAACCTTTTTTGCTACTTTTTTAATGATATAATCACTGTTACATTTGAAGGTCAAGGATTCATCTATTATAAACCCAAGGTATTTAATTTCAGAAACTTTTTCTAATATTCTATTATTTAATATAATATTTTCTTCCACCTGTAGCTGATTTAGTATATGTTTTTTACCGAGAATCATATATTTACATTTATCAGTGTTTACTTTTAAGTTGTTGTCACATAACCAAATAAACATTTCTTTTAAATCTTGATTAACAATATTAATAACATCATTTATATTCTCACCATATATATAAATTAATGTGTCATCTGCAAATAGATGTACCTTGCATTTTTTGATTGATTTAACTATATCATTTATGAACAGCACAAATAATAATGGTCCCAGCACTGAACCCTGTGGCACCCCAAAGTCATTATCTATTGCATTAGATACACTATTTCCGTATCTCGTTTTTTGTCTTCTTCCAGTTAAGTAAGATTCAATCCATTTAAGTACAGATCCACCAACACCCATTTTTTCTAACTTTAATATTAATAACTGTCGATTCACCGTTTCAAATGCCCGTTTAAAGTCTAGAAAAACTGCCACTATGATTTGGTTTTTACCTATTGTCTTAACCCAATCCGATATGATGAATTGAAGTGCCGATTCACAAGAATGACTTTCTCTAAAGCCACTATTAATATATTATTATCCTTGCAGTGGCTATCTAACTGTTCTTTTACTACCAATTCTAAAATTTTTTCATATATTGGCATCGTGTTAACTGGTCTAAATTCTTCACATATTTTTGTATTCAAAATTTTGGGAATAGGCGTAACTACAGATATTTTCCAGTTGCTAGGACAAATTTCTTCTTGTAGAGAACTATTAATAACATCCAAGAATCTATTACCAATTACTTCAAAAGCAGTTTTTATAATTTTTGTGGATATACCATCAATACCTGACTTGTTAGGTAATGTAGTTATAATTTTTCTAAGACTTCGCATATCAATAGGTTTAAACTTTGTTAATTTACTTTTTACTTCTATTATATCTAGCTCATACCCATTTTGTTTGGGAATACTTTGAATAATAGCATCAATACTGTCTACAAAATATTCATTAAACTTCTTTGCAATTTTGAATTCATCTTCTATTTACCATTACTGAACTGAATTTCTTTAGGTGCTGAAAAATTTTTATTTTGACATATAATAGATAAATAATTATTAACAAAAACAGTTTCTACGTTTCAAAAAGCCTTGATTAACTTTAGATGACGATAACCTATTCCTTTTTTGGGTGCGTATTTGTCCAGTTTTTGAAAAAATTCTTTCGGAGGTGTCATTAAATGACAACTACCGAACAAATATCTGAAAATAATAATTAGCCATTTTTGTTGTTATTATATTGTCATTTTATTCTTTATTTGAATAGAAATTTTACCAAGAAAATTACTAACTTGTATTAAAATAGACGACAGTAAAATAAAACAGGTGCTTGTTAAATCATTTATGAACAGAAACTGGGATGATTATATTTGTAGGCGACTAAGGTTTATAAAATATGATTAGTTAGTAGATAATAGACGTTTTTTTACTTAACATTATTATTATATATAAGTTTTCGTGTATTTACAGAAATAAAATAATGTATTTACTACTGTCTCGCTATTTTAAACAGCGCAGGTAAAAAGAAATCTATGGGTTTTGATCAATTTATTTGTAATTCTTCAACATAATGGTTTTCAGTTAATATTTATTAGTACTAATAATAGTATTTGTAGAAATTAGACATTTATTTGGAAATTATATAAATATCATTTTATTCTTAGAAATATAACTGTGTTAACAGATAAAGTTTAAAATTATATTTTCTACGAAAAAAAATTCCTGCCGTATGAACTATGTGTCGTAAGGCTTTATTTTTGGAACAATTAAATAACGAATTTGTACTTCTTAAGAACAATTTCTTTGACAATTTTTGAAAACTGTACCAGCTATACACCAAAATAAAAAAACGTGTGCCCAAAAATGTCCCATACGAAGGTTACAGCCCTTTAAAGATATTAGTCCTAAACATCGGACAATTTCCTTGCGTGCAGGGCAGCACATGGGGTAGCAGACAATAACAATCATTTGCACAGAACAATTAAAATACATACATAATTTCAGTGTCTTAACATTTTATGAAACCTCCTATACTGTGTTCAAGGCATTAATATAGATTGCTATGCATGAGCTAGATAAGTTACATGAATCATATGTGGGATACGTGGACCGTATGGCATCTTTGCATATGCACTGTATTCTAGGATAGATGTAACAAGAGGTATAATGGATCTACTGTCCTTTCCTATGGGAACTCAGATAGGCTGGTTGGGAAGCCGGTTCCGGACTCATGGAAATCGTCCGGTATCTACTCATGAGATAATTTTTTGACAATAATTCATAGGCCAGAGTTACTAAACTGTTGAGCCTAGGCGAATATTTTTAACTTTATGACTTCTGTTTTATTTTACTCTTACTTTATTAAACAATCCATGTGTAATTTTTGTGAGCAGATCTAATTTTGCCCAGAAAACCAAAAAAAAAAAAGAACAAAGGTAAAAAACAAATTCTCATATAATATATGGTCGCACAAATTTCTCAAGAATTTAAATCCTTTTATATTGATCTCGATCTGCGATTTTATCCCTGAACATAAATGTATGGATATATTCAAGGTTATATATATTGTGTTTAATAGATGTGGCGTTGGTATTGATTTTAGTATTGCACGTGTACTGTAAACCAGGGCTACTTGGACACATTTTTGACTGTTTTCTTACTGACAATGTCCTAAATACTCTGCAAATTGGGGGGGGGGAATGGTTGTAGCGTACCATGTGAACCGATAGCCAACTTTTTAGACTACAATCGTTTACACAACTGCTCCTGTTTCGACAAAAAAAAAAAAAATTTTGGGAGTCCAAGTTGCCCCGGGGTTGGGGCAACTTGAACACTTTCTGTATTTTAACTGTAAATTGCTTACAAATGGGCTAATATGTTCAAGTTACCCTGTTTATGGAATACAGAGCAATTTTTTTTTATATAAAAAAATCGATAACAATGTGCAGTGTCATATATTTTTATCAATATATAATAACACCACATGAAATTACAACCCCTTTATCCCTAAAGGTCTGGAATGACCTTGTGTGGGAGAGGGCTACACATTTAGAGACAATGGACACACACCCAATATCCGAGTATCTCTCTCACAGAAAAATCCCAGTTCCTCGACCGGGAATCGAACCCGGGACCCCGAGGTTTCGAGGCAAGAACGTTACCTCTAGACCACGAAGCCATATCAATAAAATTATACATTCTAAACAAAACAAATAAATATCAAATCTATTTTTATAAAAATATGAAATGAAAACTAAAACACAATTTTCTCAAAAAAACTAAAGAGAAATATTCTAAGGCACAGTACGGAATTAGTCTGATGGCTGATAATCCTTATCGGCGTCACTGTCATCGATAATTTCCTCATCTGAAGAGTCCTCACAGCGAACGCAGTTGTAAAATGGATCTGTACTGCCTGCATTACAGGAAGTACAAATCCATTTATGGCATTTCCCACACTTGATCCACTCATTACCAACTTTGCAATGTGCCCAGTTTACGCAGCAAATTCCGCAAGAGGAATCATCTTTTGTTTTATTTTTTGACCTTTTGCTGGTTCGACGTTTTTCTGCGGGTGGGATTTCTTTGCTTTTCGGCTTTGACAAACCAGAAGTGGATGCCATCTCCTGTGGTGGTGGTGAGATCTCTTTGCTTGTTGACTTTGGCAAATCAGAAGTGGATGCCACCTCCTCTATTATAGGTGCTGATAGATTCTGACCAGATTCTACCTTTTTTGCCTCTCTTCCTTTTTGTCTTGCATAAACGGTCCCTGCGGGTCCCCCAATTTTTCAGATTTCATACAGATTTTGAGCTTTATGCACCACCATAGGTAGAAGCAAGTCTCCGTTGGCACTTCCGCACACCATCAAGCTCATAAATGTTCTTGAGTGATTTTGTACCCTCTCAACTCTTTTGGCTCTGCGTGATACAACGTCTTTTTTTGCCCCTGGATCATCCTGAATGTTTGTTTCATCGTAATTATATAGATTTACATCCTCAATGTCACTTAAAACCTCCCGGATGTTGTTATAGAAACTCATAATGTCATCTTGATCTACGGAAGCCCTCGACCGCTTAATGTTGGAAGCAATCCGTATGAATAAATTGTTTCTGGTCAGAAAAGAATTCAAAAAATCGTCTCCTGGGATGTTATTTTTAAATGTCTCTTGGGATGTTATTTTTAAATATAGGAACTCGTTTTCCTTGTTTATCCAAAATTTTTTGGACGACAACCGAAACATCCCGCTTGGTTAAAGGGAAGCCCCAATCGGCAACAATTCTCAAAGTTGTCGCAATTTTAGCCTCTTTCTGGTCGCTAAAGACTCTTGGTCGCCCTACAGCTTGTAAATGCGTACCACGAATCTTACGTATGAGGGTTGCCCAAGGTATGTTGTAAGTTTTAGCAGCTAATTTTTTTGACATGCCACTTCGAATGCTTTTTCCAAATCCTCCTTTTTGTAATTTTGATATTTTCTGGATCCTGGGATCCTTTCATACTTTCTTACCATTTTTCACTAGTTACAATCTGCAAGGAAAGAAAAACGTGTCATTCGCGGCGAAAAAATCAAAAAATAATCAAAAAACATTTTTTGTGAATTTAAAAGTTACTCGGTGTCCAAGTTACCCCTGTATGTTCAAGTAGCCCCGGTTTACGGTACGTCGCTTCAATCACTACGCTTAAATGCATCCCTCTTGCTCCATCAAGTCTCGCCTCCAATAGTAGTAGTAATAGTAAAAGGAGAAAATCCCTCCTACCTATCCACAAACCAAAAAAAATCCCCAGAATATTACAAACTCATTCCCTATCTTCTCTCGACGGCATGGCACCAAAATCCTAGATTACCTTATCCTATCCTGATTAATGGAGCATATTAAAGGCCAGCACTCCTAACAAATCTTCCGAGTTGGAGAAACCATAACAACCAACTCAACCGAGATTCATAAATAGGTTTTGTTGATTTAGAAACTCTATCCTATGACAGTGTTTGGTATACTGGAATGCGATACAAGCCCGTGTTACGATAATTTCTATTCGTGTTTTAAAAATAGTACAACTTTACTTTTATTTTTTACTTGCCAGTTTTGAGTGAAAGTAAACTAGGAATGCTCAAAACCCACTCCTATTTTACCTAAAACTAAAAAAAATTCAAAATAGTTACTGCAACTAGCCTCGAAGATTAATGGAAAGTATATCAAAATGTCCACTACCAACAAATAATGAATCGCTGAGTGCTAATTCATGTAAAATTAGATAAACAAAAACAAAAATTCTGTTTTTTAATCATAGGCTAAGTTCAATAATGTTCTTAAGTAAATATTTATCTTTTAGATCTAGAAAATATTTTAAATCTGTTAGAATTATTTCCTTACAAAATTCGTCTTAATTTAAAATATCTTGACAATTTTTTTACATAAGTAGCATCTATTCCTACGTTTAGAAATGTTCATAAGGCGTTGTCCTCACTCTCATCGGAGGAAAAAATGATTGATAAAAACAAATATGTTGGTGTATAATCTATTATCATCTGTATAATATAATAAAATAGAACAATAATTAAAATTTTTTTGATAGGTGTGTAGTGTTTTTCAAAATTCCATACCGTATTGCAGTATGTAATAAAGCAACCAGATAGTGCTGCTGAAAAAACAGTATTTTTTTATAATTTTTGTGCTAATCCCCAAAAAGGGAATCTTTCCGACCCGAGGAATTATAGGCCGATCACTTGCCTCAACTCCTGCTACAAGATATTTACACGTATCTTGTATGCTAGGACACTGAGGTCTGTTGATCCGGTCTTCCAGCAGATACATGAACAGCGTGGTGCTAAGAAGGGCATGGCAGGTTGCAAGGACAGCCTGCTGATAGACCGCTGTATTACACAGGACTCTGTGCAATACAAGCGGAATCTATCCATGGCCTGGATTGATTACCGCAAGGCATTTGATACAACATCGCATGAGCTATTGTTGTACTTGCTCGAATGTCTTGCGGTACCAGCACCACTAGTGAGATGCATAGAACAGCTGCTGCCGCTCTGGAAGACCCGCTTCACCATAACATCAGGTGCACAGCGGGTCACGACAGGGCAGGTGGCATTTAGGAGAGGAGTTTTCCACGGTGACTCCCTGAGTCCTCTCCTCTTCTGCATCTCACTGCTGCTGTTGTCTGTTGGGCTCCGCCAAACCCGCGGATATCAATGTGGGCCACCCAGCGACCGGAGGCATAAGGTCACCCATCTATTTTATATGGATGACCTTAAACTTTATGCCTCCGGAGAGCGCGAACTACAAAACGCTCTTAGGGTGGTCGAAGAATATACGCGGGCAATTGGTATGGAGTTCGGGTTGGACAAATGTGCAGTCGTCCACCTCAAGAGAGGACGATGCGGGGAATTCCCTGAAGATGCGCAGCTCGCAGACGGAAGCATCCTAAGACATCTGGATGCCGGAGAGACCTATACATACCTGGGTGTGCAACAAAGGCACATCCAGGATGTAACACAAATAAAGGAATCTCTCCGCGGCAAGTACAGACACCGCCTCCGAAAGATTTGGTCTTCCGAACTTTCGGGGAAGAACAAGGTGTCTGCAACTAATATGCTTGCCGTTCCGATTCTGCTCTACTCCTTCGGAGTAGTAAAGTGGAGGGTAGATGAGCTGCGTCAATTAGACAGAGATACCCGCAAGATGATGAATATTCACAGAAGTATTCATCCTAGATCGTCCGTTCCTCGTGTGTACCTCCCACGTCAACGGGGGGGCCGAGGACTCTTGAGCCTGGAGTGTACGCATGGCAGAGTAGTACTGAGTATGGCATGTAACATACTCAGGAGCTCAGATCCCCTCTTGCGGTTCGTAAAACATCACGAAACTGTAGGAGTGGGAGCAGGATTATTCAAGGCAGCAAAAAGAGCCGCAGATGAACTCGGTCTCGCATTTGACATCAGGCGAGGAGGCCGGCGAGGTGCTGATGTTGAGTCAGTCACCGAACTTCAGCCAAATCGTCTGAAAGCCCGAATAAGAGCTGCCGAACAGGAAAATCTGTTTCGGCAGCACGTCGATAAACCCCAGTATGGTGTCTTCTATAAGAACATCGAAACACTGGGTTTATCGACCAGGCTGACCTTCGCCTTTCTAAGGTCAGCAGGGCTTAAGTCGGAGACCGAGGGATTCATTATGGCCTGCCAAGATGGTGTTATCAACACCTTGGTCTACCGTAGCCGCGTGTGGCGTGTAGAGGTTCCTGATATCAACTGCAGGACCTGCCATCAGGCGCCGGAATCGCTCATGCACTTACTTTCTGCATGTCCCATATATGCGATTTCGGCCTACATCCACCGACATAACGCGGCTTTACGAGTGCTATACTACCATCTAAGGCACTCGTACGGGGTAGACCAGACACCAGTGCTGCCTTACGTCCCCGGAGATATTGAGTCCGTTGTCGAGAACGAGAAATGCCGGATTTACTGGAACTACTCGTTCCCGACTGTCAGGCTAATCCAAGCCAACAAGCCTGACATAGTCCTCCTCGACCATCAACTCAAGGTGATGTATGTTATCGAGTTCTCGGCACCTGCGGAGAAAAACATCACCTTGAAGGAGGAGGAGAAACGGACCAAATATCGCGATCTCCGGTACGAGCTCCAAGTGCTGTACCCAGGCTACTCGGTCAAAATGGTCGTCCTTATTATCGGTGTACTCGGAGGGATAAAGCCTACGCTGCTCTCGGAACTGAAGATCATACCGGCCTGCCGAAAACCAGCTGAGTGGCTGGCAGGTCAAATGCAGAAGGCGGTCATTCTGGGTTCTCTCCGTCTGCTTAGGGCACACGATTCTGGTATCTACAGTCACTAACCCTGCGGGATGTGGGGAGTGGCTGTAGTTGATGCGCCGGCGCGACTCCCGTGAGGCGTCGGAGGCCACGGGAGGACTGACCGGCATCGGGAAACCGAAAAAAAAAAAAAAAAAAAAAATAATAATAAATCGTCTTTACTGAATAGCTAAGAAACAAATATACATTACATTCTTAACCTAAACAACTGGTGAAGTTTAGCCTAAGGCCACTTAATTGATCTAATTCTATTTATTAATAAATATACAAAATAATTAATACCCAAAACTAAAGAGGAAAAGGGATACATGTATATGCAAAAATTAAATATATAATTTATAATGAGGGTCACTAAATCATTAAAATAGTTAAATTACATTTTATTGAATGAAACTAAAATGTAATGGCAAAATATATTTATTCAAAATAAGCAATATTTACGACTGTCTTCTCTGGGAGGAGAAGCAAAGTGATTAACCAAATAAATCAAATCAACTTATAACTAGATAAAATAAGAGCAATGAGTCACCAGGTGTACTATTACTCTTTATTTCTTATTGGCACAGAATAAATTATATTTTGTGTTATTAGTTTTCAATTTTTAACAATATAAATTTAAATTATTACCACAGTTTTTGATAAAACTTTTACGCCGCTACGGCAACAACAATATCAATAAAACTAAAAGTTAAAACTTCAATGCAATTAGTTGATTGCTTTCCTTTTTTTAATATTTTTACTAGCATGTTTAAACGTACCTAATAAATTTCACATAATGGTGCATAAGAAAGTAAAATAAACATTATGTTTTTAATTTAGCGGAAATGCCATAAGAATATATCAATTAGAGTACAATCATTATAATTGTTAAAATTAATGATTTAGAAAATTATTTGTCAATATATTTTTAAAACATTTGTTTTACTGGAATCAAACATCATTTAAAATCGAATTTTTCACAATACGGAAGTCAATCGTTTCGTTTGTAAGAGTGTGGACACCGTATTGCTCTCTATAAGCAATAAATATATCTATTTTTATTTCTTGAATAATTCTCCATCAGTTTAAATATCAATAGACAGTCTGTTACTATAACAGTTTTACACACCTCTTTTTAGTAGGAACTGTTACGTAATGTGAGTACATATCTGTTTTTTAATCAGTTCTACAGGGTGTTTCAGAAGTAAGTGCAAAAAAATTCAAACTTAAATTCCTTAAAAAATTATGGTTCTTTCATATACATTTCTTGATAGGGATCATCAACAAAAAGTTTTGCCCCTAATGCGATCCAATGTTCATCTCTCTTATACGCTGATGAGTTGAAAATTTACCATATTCAAAACTTACTAGAGACAGACAAATATTTCGAAATACATCAGACTATTTAATGAATTATCTAAACTTTTAAGAAAATCAAAAACAGAAATGTTTTGATTTTGAATATGGCTGTCAATTTTTACTCCTAACGAATTGAAGTAGACTAAAACTAGTTTGTTGAGGGGCATTTAATACGGACAAACTTTACTCCAAAAATTATTTTAATATTCCGATCCGCTTACAAGAAAATGTATGAATATTTGGTTTCTACCACCTTCTTTTAGGGGATATAAATCTTTAGAGGTCGCCTCTATAAAAAAAATTTACATGGCCCCCTTAAAATCCGCAAGGAATCTAAGTTCGACTTTTATGCACTCGGTTTTAAAATACCCTGCATAATAAACAACATTAATACAAATAATAACTTACTAATTCATTTTAATTTTTTTCTTCTGCAATTATACTTAGTATCTATTTTTTTGTTTGCTTTTTATTTGCAGAGGTAGCCTCACATGTTTATAATAATGCAGCAGTGGGTGATTTTTGAATCTTTGTATTTGTTTGTAACCCTTTTTGAAATAAATAAATAAATAAACAAAACACATAAAGATGTGAACTTACTTAAACATATTTAAGTTTTGCCATCACTATTTAGATTTACAATTATTTGTTAAAAATTTAAAATTGAAACCAACATTAAAAATATTTTAACTTTAAATAATTTAAATAATCATATTAATAATATTTGATAGTTTTTTTTGGGATTTCGGTCAGGTATAACTAATTTTATTATTTTTTTCTAACGTTTCGGTTTATTACACCATCATCAGAGAACTACAATTAATATAATATTTTAAAAACATAGTTATGGTTATTTTACATTACAATTTACTTACACTATTAATTATTAGGTATTTGTTTTAAATTTTGTTACATGTTATTGGATTGTCTGTTTTAACGCAACTGAGATATTTTAACATGGTTTGTAGGCTCTTAAAGTTTTGTTTATGTTACAGAGATTACGTTGGAAATGTATACATATGATTTATTGTAGGTGTTTTGCTTAAATAGTGAGTATATAAAATATTTTAGTTCAAAAATTATTATTTTGTATCGGTAAGATGTAAAAATTGAATTCATGTTGTAATGTACCCCAATCATTTAATTAAGTTAAAATAGGTTTCGCTTAAATTTTCTATCAGTGCGATTATTTATGGCGTTGGTATGTCTTTTTATTTGCAGCATTTCATGTATGTTTCTTCGGTTATAGTTAGGTTCTTTTTCTAATATTTGTATGTTGTTAAAATTAAATCGGTGATTTTGTTCTATGGCGTGTTTGGCTAGTGCTGTCGTGTTTTGGTTTTGAGTTTTTATGCTATATTTGTGCGTGTATACTTTTTTGTGTAGATATTGTTTTGATTTGAGTTTTGTGAAAAAATTTTTTGTGGTATTGTATGGTTTATGGGCTATTTTTATATTATGTTGTTTAAATACGTTTGCCATTTTTTCAGATACTGTTGGTATGTATGGCATGGACACATATTTATTATTACTATTATTTGGTGTGTTGGTTGTTTTAGTATAGGTTTTGTGTATTCTTTTTTTATTATTGGTTCATAAAAGTGTTTAGGATAGGAGTTTGCTTCTAGTACTTTTTTGATTTTTTTCAGATTGTTTGGTCTGTATTTTAGATGTGAAAGTTGGATAACAAGATCTGTTAGGCTATTGATGACGCTTCTTTGAGATGTTTGGTGTGTGGGATTTAAAGTTTAAGTAACTTTGCGACCACACTTCTTTTTTGTATCAGTTGGTTTCGATAATACCGTTCTTATTATATTTAACCGTTAAATCTAAGAAGTTTATGGTATTGTTTTGTTCTATTTCCATAGTGAATATATATATATATATATATATATATATATATATATATATATATATATATATATATATATATATATATATATATATATATATATATATATATATATATCTTTATATATATATATATATATACCTTTACCGCTGAATATCTGTTAACATGGAAGCAACAAAATCTCCAATAGTTCACGAGTTTAAAAGAAATATTTAGTGTGACATCACCCCCAAATTTGACTAGTGTAACAATATAACTTTTCTGTTTTTTTTCACACGTTTTGCGATAAAACTATTTTACGTATTAACATTTTAAAATCAAATAAAATTCAGTTTATTTTGTATAAATTTCAGTTTTCTGTTGTTTGAGAATGTTTCAGTGGGAGTTTACAACGCACTAAATAATACACAACTAGATATCATACCATTCACGACGTGGAGATATACTAACAGATGATGTCGCGCCAATAGGATACCGTTCTCAGACACCATAAGTTCAATTAGTAAATTAAACATTTTCCAGGTAGAAATAATCAAAACAGATTTGAAAATTATTAACGTTTAGTAAGATTCTATTAGAATATATGAATTAATTTAAAAAGGTATGCAAGTGCAAGAGGCCTATTTTACATAAATAAAAGCAATTACTGAAAAATATGTTTGTATGTTGCTTGTGTTGCATTCTATTAAAACTTAGAGGTTGAAATAAATATAATATAAAATATATACCTACATATAGACATTTCTTACAAGCTCAACTTTACTCAGTTTACGTATTTAAATAGAATATATTTAATTTGATTTATCTCTTAAATTTCTTGAAACAAATTCCACCAAGAGCAACATGAAGGCTTAAATTCCTAATAACAAAAATTTTGCATTACGTCATCCTGGAAATAAGAAGTCATCATAACTCGCTTACTCCAAATGGCATTTCGACTTAAGTTTTTCTAAACATAAGATATTACAAAAGTGTACTTTTATCATTCAGGTAATCGTGACAATAATATAAAATTCTTATATATTGTGATTAACTGCTTAATCTTAAAATCCATAAAATCTCATCAAAACCATTCAATAATACATAAAATCCAGCATTTATGTCAACGATATAAAATGGTGCTCATAACAAGTAAGTATATTCAAAGAGCGTCCTAGTTTTCTATCATTGTTGTAGCATATATATTACATTAGATTATATAGCTACAATTCCCTAGACAGAAGTTTCATATCATATTACTTTAGCCATTTACAGCATTTACAATAAAAAATAATAAGGGATTTCCAGTGACTATCATATATTATTATACCTAATCTATTATTAAGAATAAAAATAAATCCTGGTATTGGGTTAAGTTGATAGAGAACATTTTAATTGCACGTTTTTATGATCGAGTTTGTTAGTGCTGTAAAAAGACATATGTTTTTTTAAATAATTAAATTTTTAAGGTATTCCTAATTTATAATATCTACCCAGAGTGTTATAGCACCAGGCAGGCCGACAGACGTCCACATTGTTATAAAGATTTGCTAGATCCTGTGGTTTTAATAAACATTAGGATTTAAATAACAATGAAATGGACATCCAGACATGTTATTGGGTGTTCAGGAGATATCTAATCGGATATAGGTGGATGACCTGGATATGGAGAAATTGGTCCAGCTGTACAGTTTATTTTTTTACTAATGAGGATGCGATCCAAATTTTGTTGGGTTAACATATACTATTTTTCACTATGCCAACATACTTTATTTTCTTTCTCAAGACTACAAAAAAAAGGAAAGAAAAGGCTTTATAATTATTTGTAACAAGGTCAACTAATTTTATTAACAAATTGTAAAAAACATTTTTTTCTTTATCTTATGCGTGCAGGTGGATATTTTAAAAACTAACATCACGTTACAAATTAAAAACTTTTCACTATACAATGTTGACATCTACTTTATATTACTTTAAAAACATCTCGATTAGTAGGAAATTTCCCAATTAATCTTAATAAAAAGGATTAATCTCCATGGTGAATGTACTCCATTAACTTAATACATGTTAATTGTCAATTGGCAGCTGGTCAGAAGTGCAACTTACTAACAATCCAAGCAAAAATGTAACTAAAAACTCGAGCATATATATATATATATATATATATATATATATATATATATATATATATATATATATATATATATATATATATATATATATATATATATATATATATATATATATATATGTTTCTACCCCACTTTTTCAAAGGTAAAAATCTCTACTGACTGGAGTATTTTTCTCGAAACAGGAAGTAAAGAGGTTTTAATCGTTTTTATTTCTATATAATTTAAAGTTATAAAACTCACTGGATAACATATTTCAGCATCTTAAAAAATAAAAGTATTTAACACCTAGGCCAAATTTACATTTCAGTCATATCCAGCCGTACCGGCCATTCGATGGTGAAACTCAAACAGTGCAAAAATACACTTTTCTGCTTTTTGGGCCCACTTTTATTAAAAATATATACTTTTGGAAAATCTCATTGATTACATACTTTTTGACAGACAGTGTATATTATTGAATCCAAATTAATTTTGAAGTTCTATTCAGATAAGATTATTCTACAAAATGTAACAAGATTGGTTTCAAAGAGGATTATATAGGTCTAGTGCTAAGTGAATTACATGTTGTGGGGTTGCTGACCAGAATACGTACGATGCATCATAGGTTGTATAAACGAATTTCCGGAAATTTAATTATGAATGTTATGATACACTTACTAAGTAATCTCCACCTTTGATATAAACTTCGAAAAGAATTTAATTTGTGGAAGTAAAACTTAATGAAATGTACAAGGTGTTACTTCTTATTAAAATGTTAAAAGATTGTGGATTAAATTTGAATGGCTGATAGGTCATTTGAATGCAAAGAAGACAATGCGACGGATGGATACAGCCTATTTTAAAGGAGGAGGTGATATACAAAAAAATAATTAATATCCCACACAATATTAGATTTAATTTATTGTCTAACAAAAAAAATGTTAAAATATATGTGACCTGGTTTCACAGAAGGGGATTGTTCCTTCGCCCTCTGTGTCCTCCTCCTTAGAAAAATGTGCCCGAAAAATGCCATGATTTTTATTATGCAGAGTAGTGGTGAGAGGTATGAAACTTCTCGTATGGTCCAAATGCTACTATCCGACCAACATCATAGATGTCTCTGTGGCGGATAGCAACTTGCGAAGCAAGTACCGACAGCGGCGACCTCTAGCCCAGGTGGACTAAACTGCTGTTATTAAATATGATTTGAATGAAACAACTATTCAGCGAGCAAATACCCCGACCTGCATTGGATTACACCTTCAAATCATGATATGGTCCAAATGCTAATATCCGACTGACATGATAGATGTCTCTGTGGCGGATAGCGACTTGCGTAGCAAGTACCGAGAGCGGCGACCTCTAGCCCAGGTGAACTAAACTACTGTTATTAAATATGATGATGATGATGATGATGATTAAATACTATGCAGAGTAATGTAATGTAAGTATGTATATGTTGCATATACAATAGATATTAATTGAAATATATTTTCCTATTTTTCTTTGACCTGTTATGGGCATATTCAGAAACAACATAATTTTCTCAAAACGTTCTGTGAACTTTTTTTTGCATTTGTCTTACCATTAGTGAGATACATGTTTTTTTTAAAAAATTCATTATATTCTTAAACAGCTTTGCTAATAAGTATACACTCTTTTGGACCTGAGCAACCAATAGTTGTTTCTAAGGTAATTTGGGACGCTGAATCCAAATCTTCACTACGGTTTTAAGATTGGTTCTATTTTCAAGATAGTCAATAAATTCATTTTTTTCCGATTTTTGACAATTAATGGCCATTGTATTCAATTAAAAGTGATAAATCAGAAATGAGGAGTCGTTTGTATTGTTTGAGATCCGTTTCACGCATTAGAGTCCAACAGTAGCCGCTCATCATGCCTTCATGCCAAAATCCTTGGTATCGTCTTCGATGTTCGCTAGATCTTGGTGTAGCCGCTCTCCTTACTTGTCGCTCGTATCGCCCAAGTTTTCAGGGAGAAATCAAGATGGGAATGCAGGAAATACATCTTGAGAAATATTCAAGCTCCAATCTTGCGGTAATTTTGCAACAAATTGCCAATGATTTGCTTGAATTCCGAGGATTTGCGGTTACCGAGAAAGGATGCCCATGCTGCCGCTTCATCGGGCGTAAACATTTTGTAAAATTTCCGTCGGTCATTAATTTTCGAATATCAGGTCCGACAAATATTCCTTCTTTGATTTTTGCATATGACAATTTGGGAAACAACTTGATTAAGTACTGAAAAGCCGGTCCTTCACGGTTGAGCGCTTTGACGAAGTTCTTGATAAGGCCAAGTTTGATGCAAAGAGGTGGCAGGAAAATGTTCTGTGGGTTCACAAGTGGTACAAAGGAGACGTTTTGTTGTCCTGGCTCGTAATGAGTATGACTTAGCCAATCTTTTCTCACATAATGATGGTCAATTGCGCGGCTATCCAATAGGCATAAAAAACAGCAAAATTTGGTGAATCCAGATTGCATCCCAATCAAGAGCCCAATCACCTATTGGAATAATTTGTAAATCAATTAATGTTTCAAATTTAACTAGAATTAATTGTCAAACCTTTAGATCCCCACAAATTTTCCATTGATGCTCATTGTATTTGATCTTGGCCAAGATCTTACGCACTGTGTCGTAGCATTCCTTCATTTGTAGTGCATGACCCATCGGAATGGATGGTTTTTCATTTCCATTGTGGAGCAGCGCAGCCCTCAGACTGTATTTCGAACCATTGATAAAAAAACGCCATTCATTTCGATCGTATGGTGTATTCATCACATCAAATAAACCGTTGATATCATTGCAGAAACACATGTTCTCTTCTTTTCTGAAGAACGGTAGAAGCGCCTGATTTCTGTTTCTGTATACAGTTCGAGTTTCAAGATATTTCCACTCCTGCAACCATGACGCAAGCAACTTTGCTTTTTCTTTCGAAAAATCAAATCACGAATCAAATCACCCAGTTCACTTTGCGAAATTACATGCCTTTCTTCCATGACGAAATCGCTTCCAGTGCTCGGCGGTGACGAAGTTGAAGGGTATTTGCATTTATGTCTGGACATACTGACAATAGATCATTGTCCGTACGTGGAACTGGCTTGGACATTGATGAACGTCAGGATATTTATACTGTGCTAGTTTTCTTGAATATATACCGACGACATTCATCAAGCAAAAGTAGCAATCATCTACATGATTTTTCGGTTCTCTCAATAGCATTGGCAATGAAAATGAAAAATACACATGTTCACCGAGTGACCGCTTGTATAGCTTTGTTCTGCACGCGTTACAAAACAATTTCGGCACCAACGGCTTATGAGTGTTTGCTACAGAGAAACCAAAGTAATGAAAATACGCATCTTTGAGCGCATTTGTCATTTTGCCAGTTTTTTTGGCATATAAAATCCGCAAACGTAATAAAAACACTTTGAATCGACTTTGTAACACTGTCTCTGCATTTCCACACGTTCCTAACCATAAATAACATGATTTCGAATACAATTGAAACGATTTGTCTAGCGACGCCATCATCTGATGGTTGACAACGCAATGCTGCCAACATGCAAGAACTCGAAAATTAGAGCCAATCTTGAAAACGGATTAAAGATTCGGATTCAGCGCATCAGATTATGTTAAGAATCGTTCTGATCTGCTCGGGTCCAACAGTTGATCGAAATTTGTTCTTAGGTACACTTTAAGTTCTGTGAAAGAAATTGCTTAATCTATATTTACAACCAATGTAAACAAAGTCTGCTGGCGGCTCGCACATCGCAAATATTCACTTCAATTGCTACATGAACCTTTTAAAGAAAATTATTTAAAGCTTTTGAGGTTTAGGTAAAAACAACTTTACAACAGGTGTGTTAAATATTTATTAATATTTATATGGCTTTGTGGTTAGGGTTTATACAAAAACCGACTTTTGAAAAATCAGTTTTCGAATTATAATATTCCAAAAAACACCGGTTAAACCGGTTTTCGAATTTTTTCCAAAAAAAAAAATCAAAATGTAACAAAAACGGTAAAAAAATATTTATACTTGCTACTAAAATTTTTCAGTTTATTTAATATATATGGATCTACAAAAAACATGACAAAATAAAACATATTACTCTATTCATACAAAACCAAATAAATAAAAAAAAAAACTAAAATAACTAAACTCCGCACAATTCCGTATAATTTTTCAGTTCATTTAATATTTATTCACGAGTTATAAGGAAAATATAGTGAAACAGCACCCCGAATTTCGCTGGTGTAAAAATCCAATTGTTTTGTATTTTGTTATATGTTTTCCGATAAAACTAGTTTACGTATTAATATTTTAAAACGAAATAAAATTCTTTTTTTTTATCAAATATAGTGTACTAGAGTGGTCACACGGAGTAAGGGATCTGGTGACAATTTGAGGTTCTGTTGCTCCGGGAATTGCCTCTATAATTTAGGTATAATTTTTTATAACCCAAAAATTTCTATTACATTTTCTTAACTTTCATTTTTTTTCTTTGTTTAAAATTCTCAACATGGTCAGGTTTACGCTGGAGGAAGTTCATAATAGGCAAGAAGACCTAGTGACAAATATAGGAAGTTAATTGCTCCTTATGTTTGACTGTCACTAACGTGGGAGTCGCCATTTTGTGAACAAAATTAGGTTATAGATAGTTTTTGGTTGAGTTCGGTGTTGCTGTCCTTGGGGAGTTGTTTCTTTTCAGTACGTATGTTTTCAAGGACCGGAGTACCAATATCGGGAAAAGCTATTTAAGTTAAGAATTCAAATTCACAAAATATGTCAGATTGGTTGTTAGGTTGATTTGGAGGAATCCTCGAATATATATATATATATATATATATATATATATATATATATATATATATATATATATATATATATATATATATATATATATATATATATATATATATATATATATATATATATATATATATATATATATATATATATATATATATATATATATATATATATATATATATATATATATATATATATATATATATATATATATATATATATATATATATATATATATATATATATATATATATATATATATATATATATATATATATATATATATATATATATATATATATATATATATATATATATATATATTCGAGGATTCCTCCAAATCAACCTAACAACCAATCTGACATATTTTGTGAATTTGAATTCTTAACTTAAATAGCTTTTCCCGATATTGGTACTCCGGTCCTTGAAAAACATACGTACTGAAAAGAACAACTCCCCAAGGACAGCAACACCGAACTCAACCAAAAAACTATCTATAACCTAATTTTGTTCACAAAATGGCGACTCCCACGTTAGTGACAGTCAAACATAAGGAGCAATTAACTTCCTATATTTGTCACTAGGTCTTCTTGCCTATTATGAACTTCCTCCAGCGTAAACCTGACCATGTTGAGAATTTTAAACAAAGAAAAAAATGAAAGTTAAGAAAATGTAATAGAAATTTTGGGTTATAAAAAATTATACCTAAATTATAGAGGCAATTCCCGGAGCAACAGAACCTCAAATTGTCACCAGATCCCTTACTCCGTGTGACCACTCTAGTACACTATATTTGATGAAAAAAAAAGAATTTTTATTTCGTTTTTAAAAATATTAATACGTAAACTAGTTTTATCGGAAAACATATAACAAAATACAAAACAATTGGATTTTTACACCAGCGAAATTCGGGGTGCTGTTTCACTATATTTTCCTTATAACTCGTGAATAAATATTAAATGAACTGAAAAATTATACGGAATTGTGCGGAGTTTAGTTATTTTAGTTTTTTTTTTTTATTTATTTGGTTTTGTATGAATAGAGTAATATGTTTTATTTTGTCATGTTTTTGTAGATCCATATATATTAAATAAACTGAAAAATTTTAGTAGCAAGTATAAATATTTTTTTACCGTTTTTGTTACATTTTGATTTTTTTTTTTGGAAAAATTCGAAAACCGGTTTAACCGGTGTTTTTTGGAATATTATAATTCGAAAACTGATTTTTCAAAAGTCGGTTTTTGTATAAAACCCTAACCACAAAGCCATATAAATATTAACAAATATTTAACACACCTGTTGTAAAGTTGTTTTTACCTAAACCTCAAAGCTTTAAATAATTTTCTTTAAAAGGTTCATGTAGCAATTGAAGTGAATATTTGCGATGTGCGAGCCGCCAGCAGACTTTGTTTACATTGGTTGTAAATATAGATTAAGCAATTTCTTTCACAGAACTTAAAGTGTACCTAAGAACAAATTTCGATCAACTGTTGGACCCGAGCAGATCAGAACGATTCTTAACATAATCTGATGCGCTGAATCCGAATCTTTAATCCGTTTTCAAGATTGGCTCTAATTTTCGAGTTCTTGCATGTTGGCAGCATTGCGTTGTCAACCATCAGATGATGGCGTCGCTAGACAAATCGTTTCAATTGTATTCGAAATCATGTTATTTATGGTTAGGAACGTGTGGAAATGCAGAGACAGTGTTACAAAGTCGATTCAAAGTGTTTTTATTACGTTTGCGGATTTTATATGCCAAAAAACTGGCAAAATGACAAATGCGCTCAAAGATGCGTATTTTCATTACTTTGGTTTCTCTGTAGCAAACACTCATAAGCCGTTGGTGCCGAAATTGTTTTGTAACGCGTGCAGAACAAAGCTATACAAGCGGTCACTCGGTGAACATGTGTATTTTTCATTTTCATTGCCAATGCTATTGAGAGAACCGAAAAATCATGTAGATGATTGCTACTTTTGCTTGATGAATGTCGTCGGTATATATTCAAGAAAACTAGCACAGTATAAATATCCTGACGTTCATCAATGTCCAAGCCAGTTCCACGTACGGACAATGATCTATTGTCAGTATGTCCAGACATAAATGCAAATACCCTTCAACTTCGTCACCGCCGAGCACTAGAAGCGATTTCGTCATGGAAGAAAGGCATGTAATTTCGCAAAGTGAACTGGGTGATTTGATTCGTGATTTGATTTTTCGAAAGAAAAAGCAAAGTTGCTTGCGTCATGGTTGCAGGAGTGGAAATATCTTGAAACTCGAACTGTATACAGAAACAGAAATCAGGCGCTTCTACCGTTCTTCAGAAAAGAAGAGAACATGTGTTTCTGCAATGATATCAACGGTTTATTTGATGTGATGAATACACCATACGATCGAAATGAATGGCGTTTTTTTATCAATGGTTCGAAATACAGTCTGAGGGCTGCGCTGCTCCACAATGGAAATGAAAAACCATCCATTCCGATGGGTCATGCACTACAAATGAAGGAATGCTACGACACAGTGCGTAAGATCTTGGCCAAGATCAAATACAATGAGCATCAATGGAAAATTTGTGGGGATCTAAAGGTTTGACAATTAATTCTAGTTAAATTTGAAACATTAATTGATTTACAAATTATTCCAATAGGTGATTGGGCTCTTGATTGGGATGCAATCTGGATTCACCAAATTTTGCTGTTTTTTATGCCTATTGGATAGCCGCGCAATTGACCATCATTATGTGAGAAAAGATTGGCTAAGTCATACTCATTACGAGCCAGGACAACAAAACGTCTCCTTTGTACCACTTGTGAACCCACAGAACATTTTCCTGCCACCTCTTTGCATCAAACTTGGCCTTATCAAGAACTTCGTCAAAGCGCTCAACCGTGAAGGACCGGCTTTTCAGTACTTAATCAAGTTGTTTCCCAAATTGTCATATGCAAAAATCAAAGAAGGAATATTTTGTCGGACCTGATATTCGAAAATTAATGACCGACGGAAATTTTACAAAATGTTTACGCCCGATGAAGCGGCAGCATGGGCATCCTTTCTCGGTAACCGCAAATCCTCGGAATTCAAGCAAATCATTGGCAATTTGTTGCAAAATTACCGCAAGATTGGAGCTTGAATATTTCTCAAGATGTATTTCCTGCATTCCCATCTTGATTTCTCCCTGAAAACTTGGGCGATACGAGCGACAAGTAAGGAGAGCGGCTACACCAAGATCTAGCGAACATCGAAGACGATACCAAGGATTTTGGCATGAAGGCATGATGAGCGGCTACTGTTGGACTCTAATGCGTGAAACGGATCTCAAACAATACAAACGACTCCTCATTTCTGATTTATCACTTTTAATTGAATACAATGGCCATTAATTGTCAAAAATCGGAAAAAATGAATTTATTGACTATCTTGAAAATAGAACCAATCTTAAAACCGTAGTGAAGATTTGGATTCAGCGTCCCAAATTACCTTAGAAACAACTATTGGTTGCTCAGGTCCAAAACCGTGTATACTTATTAGCAAAGCTGTTTAAGAATATAATGAATTTTTTAAAAAAACATGTATCTCACTAATGGTAAGACAAATGCAAAAAAAAGTTCACAGAACGTTTTGAGAAAATTATGTTGTTTCTGAATATGCCCATAACAGGTCAAAGAAAAATAGGAAAATATATTTCAATTAATATCTATTGTATATGCAACATATACATACTTACATTACATTACTCTGCATAGTATTTAATCATCATCATCATCATCATCATATTTAATAACAGTAGTTTAGTTCACCTGGGCTAGAGGTCGCCGCTCTCGGTACTTGCTACGCAAGTCGCTATCCGCCACAGAGACATCTATCATGTCAGTCGGATATTAGCATTTGGACCATATCATGATTTGAAGGTGTAATCCAATGCAGGTCGGGGTATTTGCTCGCTGAATAGTTGTTTCATTCAAATCATATTTAATAACAGCAGTTTAGTCCACCTGGGCTAGAGGTCGCCGCTGTCGGTACTTGCTTCGCAAGTTGCTATCCGCCACAGAGACATCTATGATGTTGGTCGGATAGTAGCATTTGGACCATACGAGAAGTTTCATACCTCTCACCACTACTCTGCATAATAAAAATCATGGCATTTTTCGGGCACATTTTTCTAAGGAGGAGGAACACAGAGGGCGAAGGAACAATCCCCTTCTGTGAAACCAGGTCACATATATTTTAACATTTTTTTTGTTAGACAATAAATTAAATCTAATATTGTGTGGGATATTAATTATTTTTTGTATATCACCTCCTCCTTTAAAATAGGCCGTCGCATTGTCTTCTTTGCATTCAAATGACCTATCAGCCATTCAAATTTAATCCACAATCTTTTAACATTTTAATAAGAAGTAACACCTTGTACATTTCATTAAGTTTTACTTCCACAAATTAAATTCTTTTCGAAGTTTATATCAAAGGTGGAGATTACTTAGTAAGTGTATCATAACATTCATAATTAAATTTCCGGAAATTCGTTTATACAACCTATGATGCATCGTACGTATTCTGGTCAGCAACCCCACAACATGTAATTCACTTAGCACTAGACCTATATAATCCTCTTTGAAACCAATCTTGTTACATTTTGTAGAATAATCTTATCTGAATAGAACTTCAAAATTAATTTGGATTCAATAATATACACTGTCTGTCAAAAAGTATGTAATCAATGAGATTTTCCAAAAGTATATATTTTTAATAAAAGTGGGCCCAAAAAGCAGAAAAGTGTATTTTTGCACTGTTTGAGTTTCACCATCGAATGGCCGGTACGGCTGGATATGACTGAAATGTAAATTTGGCCTAGGTGTTAAATACTTTTATTTTTTAAGATGCTGAAATATGTTATCCAGTGAGTTTTATAACTTTAAATTATATAGAAATAAAAACGATTAAAACCTCTTTACTTCCTGTTTCGAGAAAAATACTCCAGTCAGTAGAGATTTTTACCTTTGAAAAAGTGGGGTAGAAACAATTTTCGTCACCGTGGTCGGCGCGGTGGTAAGAAAATTTATGTGTACCAAGAAAAATCACTGTAATTTGAAATATATTTCGCTATATAATCTTATCCTGATGTCGAAAAACGTTAAAAATAATATAGCATAAACGTTAAAAATAATATAGCATAATTTGTTCTTAAAAATTTACCAAAAAATATGGAGTTTGACGTTTTTTTTGGAAAATGTTCATCTCTTCGCCGCTGTAACTTTGTACATATTAGACTAGACGAAAAAAAATTTATATACAAAAAATTTAAGGAATTTTGTCTTCTTTAACTTTCTCGTTGGATAAACCGTTGCGGAGTTATTTTGAAAAAAAACTATTTTTTTGCACCTCTTATTTAAGGCGTACGCGCCTCCCTTCTCCAAAGTCGAAAACTTGCATTTTTATACATGGTCCCGACCTAAACAACATATCAAAGTGGTTTCTACCCCACCTTGTGTAAGGCAAAGAAAGACCTTTTTTTTGTCTCTATTGACTGGAGTAAAATTCTTCATACTTTAAATTGATTTTGATTTTTTTTTTTTATTATTGTTATTTTGTTAATAGCTAATAAATTTAGACTGGGATATGAAAGTTATTTAAGGACAAGAATATTTCAACCACGATAGAGAATATACCTGTTGTAGTCACAGGCAATATTGCTTTGAATAATTTTTCTCGCGAACTAATACCGGTGGCAGATCAAGTGCCATCATGTACGTGTGAATAACTTGCCATGTATTCTTTTGCCTGTATGTATTTATCATTTTGTCACATAATGATTTTAATTCATTACTTACGATCCCAACTAACAAATATTGTCAAAATTACGTCAAGCGTCTTACTGATAGGTTAGAATTCTGATTTGATCAATTTGGTAATAGGCAAATTTACCTGAATTTTACCACAAATTTGTCAGTGGGGAAAGAACTTAAAGTAAAGTCGAAGTTAAAATTAGGCAAATGAAGCTGTTTTATCAATAAGGTTAAAGGCAATTAAATGTTACATGTCCTTATTAGTAAGTCAGGTTGTGGTAATTTTAAGGTAATTGTTTTCTGTTTATTACCTAAATAACACCTATCCATAGACGTAAGGGTAGGGCTATTTTGAAATGCAAGCTGGTGAATCGCTGAATAGTTTTTAAGAATGATATTGGTATTTGTGTTGAACAACTAACATGACATCTGCAAATTAGTAACTGGGCAAAGAAAGAGATAAATAAAATAATGCTGTTTAGACTTGTGTTCTGTAAACTATGAAAGAAATTTAATTGCGAATGTAAACTTTTTTCTGGAAAAAAATATTATATTAATTGTAGTTCTCTGATGATGATGTAATAAACCGAAACGTTAGAGAAAAAATAATATTAATTAGTTATACCTGGCCGGAATCCCCCCCTCCAAAAAGCTATCAGATATTATTAATATGATTATTGTACTTCTAAAAACAATTATACCCTTTGAAAAAAAAAAATTTGAACTAAAAGAAAAACTGAAAAATTGCAATATATTTTTTTTTAAATATAATTTCTGTATCTAATTAAATACTAACATTTGCTAAAAATGAGTTTCATACAAAAGGGATAATTGACAAAACTTTGTGTTTCATGATTTTCAGTAGCATCCATAGTAGGCTCACACAATATTCCACGATGGAAAATATCTTCCTTATTGCCACAAAATAACATAAAAATTAAGAAAAATTGTTCGAAAGCCAGGATCCCTTTTGTTACCGCGCCATGTACTTTACACATATATTTTCTACTGCTTTTGCATGTTTATTTTTATTATTATTATTTTTGTTATTACTCACATCAACATGTTCTTCGCATGCAAAAACACAGCTTGTATTCGAAAACTTCTTTGTATTCCGTTTGACCATCTTTAACTACACTTTTATGGATAATTTATAGTTAATTTTTTGATGCTCTTGTTAATGATGAGAAAAAGGTAAAAAACATATTGATGGGTCTGCAATAAGATTAGAACATCTATAATTTTGTTGGTTTTCCATTTTTTCTACATGTTGAAACACTTATTGGTATTTATTCTTATTACAAAAGAACTGGATTTAACAAGTAAACGAACACTTAAATTTATAATTACAAATTACAAATTCGAAATAAATATTTTGTTTTCAACACCTACTAAATTCACATAATTTCTTCGTCAGTTTTGTCTTTAGGATACACACAATTATTCTTTTTCTTTTTTTGGACTTACTACCATATGAATAATTCTTGGTTATCTAGAAAATCAGTTAGTACCCAGATAATGAAAATTGTTGGAATGAGAACCTTGCATCAACATACATATGATTGCTATTTATTTTGTGTATCTATGTATTTAATATAGGTATATATTGTTTCATGTGTTATTCGATAAATGTATTCAATTTCATATAACATTTTATTTGGGTAATTTATGAGATTCCATATGAACTTCCAAAAACTTATAAGTTCATATCCGTGCCAGTGAATATTGTTTATGAAATCTGAGGAACATATCATACATAAAAGAAAGTGTCATATATACGCTGAGTAATGCCAAATAATTTACCGTCAATAGAAAAATTTAAAGGCCGTGAAAATTATAACACAAGGCAGTTTCCAATGCGTGTATATTTGGAACATGACAATTTGTGATCATGTATAGATAGTACAGATATACGACTACATTAAAAGTAGCAAAAACCAGAGATGTGAAGGCGAAATCCAAGATAATATTATGCATTGAAGCATGTAACTTTATTCGTATTAAAAATGCCATAAATGCGAAAAAAATTTGGGAAAAACTAAAAGCGACATTTCATGATTCTTCTGGGTTATGTCGGAAAGTTAGTTTAATTAGAAGTTTAATAAACACGAGATTGGAAAATTGTGAAACTATTGAGGAGTACCTCAAATTATGACTACAACAGAAAAGTTAAATGAAATCAATTTCGAAATCACAGACGAATGGTTAGGAACGTTCCTATTAGCCGGTTTGTCCAAAGAATTTAAACCAATGATTGTGGCATTAGAGAACTTAGGCTCATCATTATCTGCCGACAGTATAAAAACGAAGTTATTGCAAGAAGTATAACCGAAATCGTCTTCCTCAACTGTTGTTTCATTTAACAAATATAAGAAGAATAGTAATAATTTTAAGAACAATCTGAGGTGCTACAATTGTAATAAATATGAACATTTATCTAAGGACTGTACTGTAAAAAAGAATTTCAAACATACCAAAATTCAGATCAGAAAAATAAAACTCAAGATACATGATTATTTTCGTCTTTTGGAACATTTAAATATGCAGAAACTTCTGTAAATGAATGGTGTATAGATTCTGGTGCATCTGCACATATGACACTGAACATAAATTGGCTGTCAAATTTGAAAACTTCTTCACAGAAAGCTATAACCATTGCGAATAATCATCACATTTTAGTAGACCGAGTTGGTGACACAAGTATAAATATTAATAATAATATGGTGAATATAAAGAATGTTCTACATGTGCCGAATTTATCAGTGAATCTACTGTCAGTCAGTCAAACTGTTAAAAATGGCAATACTGTCATATTCAAACAATTTGGTTGCGAAATTTATAATGAAGAAAATACGTTGATTGCAAAAGGCAGACTGAAAGATAATCTGTTTAAACTAAATTGCTTAACAGATGAAAAATTATTTTCTGCAAATATTGACTCCGACTTATGGCACCTCAATTTTGAATACAGGAACAAATTGAAAAATGTTTTGCTCCGAATAGCAATTTTAACTTCAAAAATGAAAATAAAAGACATTGTGACGTTTGTGTCAGAAGTAAGCAAACGGTTTTACCATTTAAAAACTCTGATACTCATACAACGCAAGAACTTATTCACTTCGATGTTTGTGGACCGATAGAAACAACTTATTTGGGAGGTGCACGTTATTTTCTAACTCTAACTGATAATTTTACGCATAAAGTGTTCAACTACTTAATAAAATCCAAGGACGAAGTAACTGATTACTAATGCTGGCCAAGGTGGCTGGAGTACAGCCACGGTCTTGCGCTGGAGTCACACGTGCCGATTTAGAAGTGATTTACGCTGCAGTCTTATTTGAAAGGTTAATACGTGAGGTTGTACCTATAAATTATACATAATGTCAAACGCGCCAAAGGGTAAAAAACGACCGTACGCGAGTTAAGCCGCGTGGCCGACTTAACGTATTTTTAAAAAATGATTTAAAATTGTTACAAAATATATTTTATTAAACTTTTATAAGTTTTACAAAAATAATTAAATTAATACAATAATATATTGTACGTCTGTATTCAATGAAGCTATGACACGAAGTGTCGTATTAACGTTGGAAATTTGTGGAGGCGAGTGGGATAAAGTGCTGACTTATCTCCTCTTATCAGCAGGTTGTCAACTTAACTCTTCCACCCTTAGACTGGACTTTAAGCGAGGGTTGAAGTCCGGGAAGTGTCTTCCTTGGAGTTGGTTCTGGATTCTTGGAGTCGATTCCGTATTTTCTTGATTACATAAATACTACAACATATTAGGGTAACATATAAGATAATTGTCCAAATACTTGGTTTATACCAGTGAAAAGTATTATCTACTAAATTTATATTTTGTTTGTTTTGTTCCATTTTGTATTTAATATCGTTTAGGTCGTCTAAATTGGTTTGTAGCAAACTTATATTCTTTATTTCAAAACTATAGGAAACATTTACTTTATAATCTAATTCGGGAATATAATTGTTTACTAGATTTGGTATGTCTGTCTGTGTATATGTAAATTTTTGATTTGATATTTGAATTATATAATTTTTTGTGTTGGTTACAATATAAGTACCTAATGTTAATATTCTTTTTTCTGACATATCTTTGCAATCAAAGCTAATTTGTTTATCTGAAGGATTTACAATTAACAATTGGTTAAATTCTAAAGTTTGTATTTTCTGACTTGTTAATTTAATTAGATTAACTTCACAATTAGAATATGGTCTTTTAGCTAATAAAAGTTGTACTTCGCATGGCTGATTAGTTTCTAAATTTATTAAATTTAGATTATTGCAATAATAACTCTTATCTATAAATTTACATAATTCATTTGATGAACTGTAATATTGATCGGATAAAATAAGGTATTTCTGGTTAGGAATAATTAATTGGAAGGTATTGTTTTCATGTACTATTGGACATGAGTATGAATGGTAGATATTATATTGGATAGTATCGATGATAGGTATTTCCAGTATAAAATTGAGTGTAGTTTTCCTCCAATAAGCTTTAATTGTGGTTAGAACTTCGAAGTTTAAAATTTGTTCCTTGGTAGTAGGGAATGGTAAATTGGCGAATTTATTTATTTGTGAAAGACTGTCCAACAGATCTTCTGGTTCGATAATTGAGGGGTGCATAACATTAATTTTTGCGAATGTGACTGCTTCCTCTAGAGTTTCCAATATCTGTAGAATACTTTGTGCCATTATATTTATTTGGGTATAGACATTGTTGAATTGGATCGTGTGGTACATTTCAATTTTTTGGTCTTTGAGTGCTTGCTCGATTTGTAAAATTCTTGATTGTAGTACTAGTTGATTTGTAGTCAAGTTTGTAATGGATGATTCGAATTTTTCTATTGCTTGCGTAGTTAATGTTATTTGGGATGCCAGTATTTCCTTTTGGGTTAGTTGGTTTTTACTTAGTTGTTCCAGGTGTTGCTCTATTCTTTCCCCATCTTCATTATCTAGGTTACCGGTGATGGATTTCCAAATAGATCCTAGTCCATTAACTAGTCCTCTTTTAACTCTTGATTGTGGAATTAATTGATTCAATTTTCGGTTAATTGCATCGAATAAGAACCTTGTTTGTATTTAATTTGAATGCTTTGTCTAGGTCATTAATGTTTAATTTTAATCTGTTGTACTCGTCAATAATTGGTTGTATATCAATAGTTCTTAGTAGGGTCCATTTATTGATTATGTTTTTGCATGTTCCTAACGGTAGTGGTAGTAATCCAGGGTTATTGTCTAATCTTCTGATTCGCTCTCCTCCATAGACGAAGGGGATGAACCTGTAACAATAGGTCGTTTTAGATTTCTTAAATGTACCTTTCTTACAGATTGATTAATTCTATTGGTAATTTCGCAGGTATTATCTGTATTCAACTTAGTAATGGTGTATGGTCCTTCATAACGGTTTTTGGTTTTATGTCTGGTTGCTATGCCACTTTTGACATATACGGTTTGTCCTTCTTCAAATGTGGTTTGTTGGTCCTTAACGTTTCGGTTTCTTTGTTGATGTACGGTTTCTTTAGTACGTTGTGATTTTTGGCTCACCGATTCGTAGACTCTTTTTCATTTTTGTTTTATGTTCGTTTAAGTAGTTACTATAAATATCCTGATTATAGTAAATTTCGAAAGGGTTTCGGCTTTCCGTGTGTCCTATGATTAGCTCAAAAGGGGTAAAACCTGTGGTGGAGTGTATGGAATTATTGTATGCTAGAAGTGCGTATTTCATTTGACTTGAAATAGGGTCCTTGTTAATGTTCTTTAAAATTCGAATATGTTCAAGTATCGTTGAGTGTAGTCTCTCAATAAGGCCGTTACTCTGAGGGTTTCTGGCAGTTGTAAAATGAACTTCGATTTTATGTAATTTTAAGAGTTCTTTTACTACGTCATTATTAAATTCCTTGCCATTGTCCGTTATTATTTTTTCAGGCGTTCCATAAAAGGTAAAAAATGTAATTAGTTGATCGGATATATGGATTGCTGTTTTCGCGGATATTTCGAATGCCTGGGCCAATTTACTAAATGCGTCGATAATAGTCAGGAATATTTTTTGCTCCATGATAAATGTGTCCATGTGTAATATTTGAAAAGGTTTTGTTGGAGTTTCTGTTAACATCATTGGAATGTTTCCTGGTATTCTTTCATATTTACCTCTTTTACAAATATCACATTTTTTTATGAATTCTTCGATATCTTGTTGCATATTCGGCCAATAATATTTTAATTTGAGATGGGCTTTAGTTTCTTTTGTCCCACGGTGGTTGGTTTTTCCTTCATGATAATTAAGGATTAATTGTAGTTGTTCTTCCTTTTTCTAGGACATCAATTAATTTTTTTGTACACCTGATTAGTGTAGGACCGTTATTTGTAAATTTACTGATATAGATCTCACACAGCTTTTTATATGTGTCTTCTTGTTCGGTAAATATATAGTATTCTCGATCAGTCGTTGTAAAATCTCTTAGTAATTTGAATAAATCTTCTTCTATTGATTCTGTCTGAACTTCGGCTTCTATGATTGTTTTCTGTCCTCGTTTTATCACCTTAGGTTCAGCGGGATTTAAATGAACTGTTTTTATATGGATCTGGTTTCGTTTTGTATTTACAGCATCGTCTAATATGGATATGCTAACAGTAGGATATTCGTCATTTATTGAATGGGCTGTTGATATTGGTGTTATCGGTCTATCGTGTAAGTTTAAATTTTGCTGGACTTGATCTGGCGTGGGCGTATTTAATTCTCGTCCTTCAGTTAATTCTTCGAATTCGTCTAGAAGGGCTTCTAATTCTGGGTCGACATTTATAATTAGAGATTGTGAGTCCAATGGATGAATTTGGATTCTCGATAATGCATCTGCATTAGTATTTAATTTTCCCTTCTTGTATTCTATTTGATAATCGAATTCTTCGAGTTTAAGTTTCCATCTTGTTAGTTTCATATTGGCTGGTTCTTTCAGATTGAATAACCATTTTAGTGGGCGATGATCTGTATAGATTGTAAACTTATGGCCGTATAAATAGGGCCTGAAAATCTTGGTTACTGACCAAATGACTGATAACAATTCTTTTTCCGTGGTGGAATATTTGCGTTCTGCTTCGTTAAGGGTTCTTGAGGCATATGCTATGGGGTGATCCTGCCCAATAGGTCCCTGCGAGAGCACTGCACCGAGTGCTTCATTTGACGCATCCGTTGTTACGATGAAGGGCTTCGTAAAGTCCGGGTATTGTAATATTGGTGCTTCAGTTAAAAGTTTCTTGCAAGTTTCGGAAAGCTTGAATAAATTCCGGTGTCTGTATTACCTTAGCGTTCTTTTTTAACATTGATGTCATTGGCTTTACGACTTGTGCCATATTTTGAATAAATCGGCGGTAATAGCCTACGAGTCCTTGAAATCCTTTTATTTCCCTTGGTGTCCTGGGTATCGGATAGTTTTGTACTGCTTTAATTTTATCCGGATTTGGCATGACTCCTTCTGGTGTTATAATATGTCCTAGGTACGCTACTTCATTTTTCAAGAAATCGCATTTATCAAGTTGTACTTTAAATTGTGTTTCTCGCAAACGTTGGAAAACTTTAGCTAGGTGTTCTATGTGTTCTTGTAGACTAGACGAGTATATTATTATATCGTCAAGGTAGACTGAACAAACCTCATTTTGTATTCCTCTTAAAACGTTGTCCATCACCCTCTGGAAAGTCGAAGGTGCTCCTTTTAGTCCGAAAGGCATTCGGGTGTATTCATAATGGCCATGTTCTGTGGAAAACGCAGTTTTTTCAATGTCATCTGGGTTCATTTGTACCTGGTGGAACCCAGAGGCGAGGTCAAGTGTCGTAAAATATTGAGCTCTACCTAACTTGTCCAAAATGTCCGTTATGTTCGGCAGGGGGTATTTGTCATCTATTGTATGTTCATTCAACTTCCTATAATCTATTACTACTCTCCATTTTCTTTTTCCTGAATTATCCAATTTTTTTGGTACTACCCAGACGGGACTTGACCAAGGTGAAGTAGATGGTCTTATTATATTTTGTTGTTGATTGATTTGTTTCTGAACCTCTTCTTTATGGACTTGCGGATATCTGTAGGATTTGGTAAATATAGGTGTCTCGTTTTTCAGTCTAATGTGGTGCTTAATTTGGTTGTTAAATGTAAGTGGCAGATGTTCGCTATAAAAAATATCTCTGTATTCAAAACATAAATTTCTGATAGCGGTATACTCTTCTTTGTTTAAATGGTTTAATCGCAGGTTTTTTAAATTTTGCTTCTGGATTTGATCTATCATTTCATGATCGATATCTATTTCCATATAATCGATTTCCGTTTGGTGTAATTCTTCAGACGGTATAACTTCTAAAATATTAAATGGCTTGGTGATTCGTAAAATTTGTGTATCCTCCGTATTGTTGATAACAGTTGTAAAAGCTTGATTATTTTTTATTGTAACCAGTGATGCAGGTATTTCTAAATTGTTTTGAAGTTTTTTTATATTCTAAAAGTCCTTGTTGCAAGGTGGTATGCACTGGAATGGATATAATTGATTCTGATCTCGGTGGTATTGATTGGGTGATTTCTTCAAATTCGTTGTTATTTAAACTGGATTGATGTTCTTTTTGATTTGGGTTTTCATTCGTGTTTTGATTCATTAAATTTCCACATATATATAAAGGAATTTTTGTATACGGGGTGACTAAAAATCCTTGTTTAAAGTCGACGTTGGCCTCCAAATTTACTAAAAGATCCGTTCCTATGAGTCCTTCGTAATTTGGGTTACAGTTAAATATAAAATGTTTATGTTTTAAATCAGGTTTTTTAAATATTGTTGAGACTGGGATTTCTGCACTGTAATGATGTGTTGTTGTATCGTGTGGTGTTGTTATACAGAATGGGTCCTCTTGAATGTGATTTTGGAAATGTTTTGGGGCGATTTGTTCGTTTATGAATGATTTTGTTGATCCAGTGTCTATCATAAATCGTGCATTAATTTCTGGTATTTTTATATATGGTAAACGGTTATTTGTGGACGTGTGAACTTCTATCAGTTCCGCCTGTCTGTAGTTTCCGAGGCTTCTGTCCGAAAATTTACATTTTCCACTTCATTAGTTTCATAAGGCGGATATTCCTCGTATTCATAATATTCTTCGCCTTCTGAATATTCGGGGTCATTATTATCTCGGTAATTAGGTACTGCAGATGGTTCAAGCTCTTCTGAGTGCTGTACGTGAAGTTGCTCTGTCCTCCAGTTTTGTTGAGGTTTTTGTGGTATATTTCTTGAAGATTGTTGTATATTATTTGTGAGGCGAGTTCTTCTAGAATCTACTTCCATAGGTGTGGGTGTGTATGTCATTGGTTTATTTTTTGGTGCAAACACATTTTGTTGGCTCCTAGGCTGACTAGGACCTGGTTGGTTTTGATAGTATGGATATCTTGGCTGAGGTGGTCTTGGTGTCCAAGATGGTTGTTGGTACACTGGCCTCTGTATATTCGGTCGTTGAAACTGCATAAATGTTGGTGCGAATTATTTGGTGTAGTTCTAGTCTGTGGTGTATTCATCCTTAATTGATGCATATTTGGCTTGTTAAACTGTTGTCCACTATTTTGGTGGGCGTTACTTATTTTTGAACGGTGATAGTTCATATTTTCTTCTTCGATGACGATCTGGATAGCTTCTTCGATGTGTGTAGGTTTTCTACAGCGTAAAAGATGACTTAGCTGTGGATTAACTCCAGTTAAGAAAGCTCTTAGTGTGAAATTATTATAGAAATCAATTTTCATTTTCTTGACCTCTTCTGTCACGTTTTCACAAGATAACTTCGAAAGTAGCAGACATCTGATGTCTATGCATCTATCGGCAAATTGCAATGCAGTGTCTCTTGGTTGCTGTCTTAATGTGTTGAGATCGGATAGGAGTGATTCCTCGTTTCTTTGGTCTCCAAATAAACTAATAAGTAGGTATTTTAATTCTGGAAACGTGTCAAAATTTCTAGCTGCTAAAAGTGTGGCTGCCTTCCCCACGATTTTGTTTCTTATATGAAGCATTGTGAATCTTATTCTTATAGCATCATTATCTGGTGCCATGAGTGGTAAAACATTTTCACATGCGTTAATAAAAGTTGATAATTTTGTCGGTTCTCCATCAAATGGTGGTATTAAATCCAGGTAGTCCCGGACGGAAATTTGTGGTAGTGTCATTCTGATGGATGATGCAGAGGATCGTATTGGTATTTGTACTTCTGTCGGAATATTAGCAAATTGCTCAACTAAGCTGTCGATGACGTTCATTAATTAAATGTTAGTTTATATCACTTTTGTATTATCGTCGTTTTATTGTAAACTCTGTATTCACGGTTACTTAAACCGAGGGACGGTGACTATATAATAATATACAGGCGTGCTCTAGCTATAGACTGTGAATATTTTGTTTACGGGGCTTTGGTTTTTAAAGTTTTGTTTAACTTATTCTAATTTGTTAGTAAGCAATAGTTATGTTGGATTTTAATTTCTTGCCCTACTCGATCCAGGCAATACTTTTTAAAATCATCGGAAATAAAAAATAAAATTAGAAAACGAATTTTCAAAGCTAATATGAAAATTCAAAAGCAATTAAAGGTATGGTTTCTATCGATTTGTGGATAGGAAAGGTAAAATAGGAAAAAACGGAATGATCAATATTACTTACAAAATTAAAGTTGTGATTAAAGTTGACTTCATTGATGGTTAATCCTGTTAAGTTGTACACAATGTACTGGTGGCTCACTATCCCCAATGGACTGATGATTAACCGGAACAGTTCCCCGATGGAATTGCGTTTTGTACGAAATAGTGCCTTAATCGTAGGTACGAACAAAAATTTTAATTTTTGAATACTTTTGGGCACTATCCTACCGACTGCGCCAGTTAAGCCGCGTGGCCGACTTAACGTATTTTTAAAAAATGATTTAAAATTGTTACAAAATATATTTTATTAAACTTTTATAAGTTTTACAAAAATAATTAAATTAATACAATAATATATTGTACGTCTGTATTCAATGAAGCTATGACACGAAGTGTCGTATTAACGTTGGAAATTTGTGGAGGCGAGTGGGATAAAGTGCTGACTTATCTCCTCTTATCAGCAGGTGGTCAACTTAACTCGCGGACACAGTGAATAAATTTATCGGTGAATTTCCGGATTTATTCTATGACGGATGCAAAATAATTTGTAAAGTTTGCAATCAAGACTTAATGTGCTGGCGCAAAACAGATTGTCGTCGTCATATCAATACCATGCAACATCAAAATAAAAAAAATGGCATGCCTTTGACAACTCAGTTTATGTTTAATTTATTGTTAATGTTAATAGCCTGTAATATTCCGCTACACATACTGGATAAACAACCATTTCGGGAGTTTTGGAATAAATACAATCCCCAGGTGAACTTACCAAGTCGTACATCGTTACGTAGATATATTCCAGCTGTTCGTGAAGACATTGTAAATAGGATTAAATGTGGATTAAAAATACATGGATCTCTGGTTATGTATTGACGAGACGACAGATTGTAAAAAAAATTCTGTTTTAAATATTATAGTACGTGTACTGGTAAAAGACTAACTGCGTGTACTGGCGAAATAATTACGCGTGTGGTGTTGGAGACATTCGAAAAATTTGAACTTTCAACAAGTCAAGTATTGATGTTTGTGACTGATGGTGCCGCGACAATGCGCATGGTAGGCCGTTCTCTTCAAAGAGATAATTGTAGATTTTTACATGTTACGTGTAAAGTGCATGCGTTACATCTTGTGGCAGAAACGATTCGGAAATGTTTTCCAGAGGTAGATGCATTAATAGCAAATACAAAAAAAGTATTTCTCAAATCTCCTAAACGGCTTCGAGCATTTCACAGACAGTGTTCTGGTATTCCGGTACCACCAGAGCCGATTCTTACACGTTGGGGAACGTAGTTGAAGGCAGCTTTATATTATGCTGAATATTTTCAACAAATAAAAGCTGTGATACTACAGTTCAACCCTAACGAGGCTGCAGCTATTAGGGAAAGCCAGACAAGCTTTCAAGGCGTTTCCCTTGAAACAGATTTAAAAAGTATTAATAACAATTATAGAGGACTACACGACGCAATAGTAAAATTGCAAAATAGTTCGTTGTCGTTAGTGGAATCGCTGCAAATAGTGGACAACGTAAATACACAGCTACAGGATATAAATGACGCAAAAAAATAATCGCGTTAGTGAAAAATTCGAGAGTGTATTACTGAAAGATCCTGATTTTAGAAAATTAAGACAAATTTGTGATGGTGCATCTACAACTTCGTTAGGTGAGTTCTCAGATTGTTTTACTTATGCCTGTATTACATCTTTAGATGTCGAACGGTCATTTTCAAAATACAAACATATTTTTTTACAAAAGCGAACATCGCTGACGGAGACAGCTGTAGAAACATACCTGATGATATTATACTATAGATCTTCCCCATTTTGTGATGACGACAACCAAACTACTTTATAAATCTGCTTAAAAGGGTGAGTTTTATACAAATTTTTATAAACTGTAACATTATTGTTAAAATTTATTTCCATTTATTGTACTTATTCAAGTATTATGATATGATGTAAATATATGAGTCATATGACGGCTCTGTCGGCCAGGTGACCTCGGCCAGCTTTATTGATTACTTCATTAAATTTAAAAATTACGTAGAAAATCAAAAAGAGAAGAAAATAAAAAATTTTTGGACAGATAATGGGCGTGAGTATTGCAACACTAAGTTACTGAAATTTTTAGAAGATTCAGGTATTCAAGATCAGCTGACAACAGTATATAATCCATATCAAAATGGACTGGCGGAAAGAATGAACAGAACGATAATAGATAAAGTTAGGTGTATGCTGTTTGAAGTGAATTTATCCCAAAAAATCTGGGCTAAAACAGCGGCGACTACTGTATATTTGTTAAATAAATCTCCTACAAAATGTCTGAGCAATAAAACTTCAGAAGGAGCGTGGTCTGGTAGAAAAGTGGTTATTAGTTACCTACGCGTATTTGGCTGCAAAACATATTTACCTATTCCAAAGAAAAGACGTAAAAAAGTTGGACAGTAAATCAGAAGAGTGCATCTTTGTGGGCTACAGTTTTCAGACCAAAACATATCGTTTGGATCAACCGTCAACAAAACAAACGCATATCAGTAGAGATGTTTTATTTGATGAAATTAGCATCAAGGAGAAAAATAATGGTATCTGTTTAGATTATACTTTTAATGAAGTCATTCCGAATGAAGTGAGAGATAATATTGATGATGAATTTAATAACAGTATGCACTCTGGTTTGGACGATGCATCGTCGTCTCATGAAGATGAGGTGAATGCACAGGCTCCGTTTGAAGATGAAGTTTCAAATCAATTGAATGTTGGAGATAATATTTATGTCCCGCAAAATGTTCGCAGATCTGAAAGAACACCAAAACCAAAGAAAATGGATCAGTATAATTTATATAATGCCATACATTGCAATTTTAACGAAAGATTTACCGTATGCTAAACATTTAAATTGCATAACAAAAATTGGTTTGCTAGAATTTGGCAAGTCATCAGCAAGTATTAAGGATTAAGTTATCCGGTTGATGTCATGGTTCAGTGGGAGTGTTGGAATAAGAACCTTACATCAACATATATATGACTGTTATTTGTTTTTGTGTATATGTATTTAATATGTTACATTGTTTCATGTGTTGTTCAGTAAATGTATTCAGTTTCATATAACATTTTATTTGGGTAATTTATGAGCTTCCATATGAACTTTTAAAAGAAACATAAGACATTGCGCTTGTATTTAGCTAAATAAATAATTTTGAAAAAACAGATTTCGTTCCTGAAGCGTTAGGGAATTATACTATTATTTTTGTTTGTATTATATTAGTTGTCAAAGAAATCCTCTGATTGATCTTTTGACGTAATTCACAAGCGCAGAGGCTAATTTTTCCAGTATCATATTGGAAAATTAACTATATTTTTTAGATAACCAAGAATTATTCATGTGGTCGTAAGCCCATACCTAGTCAGGGTGAACTTATTCAAAATAATTATTGTAAAAAATCGATTATCTAAACATTTCCGTGTTTAATTACAAGTTTACTTTAAAGAGAAAGTAGACAATATGATTATCGTATTTTTCGTGATTTAATAGCCTAATTAAATAACAGGATATCCACATGAGTTCCGTCTAAATTTTTTTATCACAACCGAACTAAAGCCAATGTCTTACAGAACCATTATCAACTGTGGATAATCAATAGTGTCGAATGCTTTTGTAAAGTTAAAAAATAGACTTGATTATAAAATAATTTAAAATTAAAAGAAAATTTATGTGCTTCTAAGAACTAACAATTTATTCAAAAAACTTTCATAACTAAACAAAATTAATTTTTGAACTCTTAAGTTGTTTTAATTACATTACATTAGTAATTAAGGAAAGGCAATTATACACAAATTGCTCATAAACTACTGATCCTATCGAGTTTTTACAAGTGCACCTTTATATATTTCTTAATGTAGTCTCTGGAGTGAAATAAGCATCCCCTTCTCCTTGAAACAGACCAGTGTAAATGAGATAGGAATTCTATGACCTAATGACCCCAACTGAATCGTCGTATATACCATAAAGCCATTTGACAGAGGTTTAAGCTTTATATACTGTGTTTTACTGCAATTTAACGAAATAATGGTGTAACTTTTTATTATTTTCAGGAAACGCAGTTTTATAGCTCCAAATGAACTATGTATAAAAGACAATGAGAGAACTGTTTATTTTTCTTTCTAAATTTATAAATGTTTTAAACCGAATGCGTAGAAAATATAATGATTACTTTCATTTAATTGCTGTTTCCAAAATAAATCTTTTTAATGAAGAGGTTATACTAACAAACATTATTGAAATATTAAACTCTAATGGCCACTGTGTACCTATGTATTTCAATTTAACATCGTAGAAAATACCAAGAAATAATGTGAAACAAACTCAAGCTCTATAAAAAAACAATATTTCTTAAAATGTTTAGGATTTTATATGCCACAAAAAAGAAAACATTTTATAGCCCATATGTCTTCTTTGGGAATAAAAGAACCGTCAATCGTTAACGTTTGAAAAAATAATCAGTTTTATTAAATGTAATTCTATCGTAATTTAGAATCGAAAATGTGTTTAACTTAATATTGGCAAATAAATTTCATTAAAAAATAAATTAAGATTATTTTTGCACATATACCTACATTAGACATTACATTTTTTAATTCAATATTTTAGGTTTGGTGTAATATTTCGAGGATTACAAATAAGGGTAGAAATAAAAAACGATTGAGATTTATTAATATTAGATGTGGCAAACAGAATACAATAATTGGGTCAATTTTGAACGTTTTATATACAATATAGTCCTGTTCCTGATTTTTCTTTTGAATTTTATTAACCGGGTTGACGTTGGAGGTATTTTTAGATAACTAGGTGAAAATAGTTTTTGGTCTCTGCTTTAATTATTAATTTACTTAATATGATATCCAACATGCATAAGGTCCAATTACAGGATAAAGAAAGCAGAAAACTAATTATTATAACATAACAGAAAAAAATATAAAATTATACACTACATTATAAAAATAATCCATAGAATACATATTAACTTAAAGCAGAAAGTAATAATAGCATTTAACATACTGGTAATAAGGCCAAGTTATATGATGAAGAAAACAGAGACAAATCAATAACAGAAATAAATATAAAATATCACACTCTATTTTTAAGAATTGAAGAATACATTTTTTTCTCAGAAGGTTAGTGCAAAATATATCAAGTCTACATTCCAGGTTACTACAGTTGATGTACATTTGATAAAATGGAGACGACTTAAGAATATCGCAAGAAGATAGAAAACATCATTATTCCGGGAAGAAATTCTGGGCACTCTAATAAGTTATATAAGTTATATTAGTATGTAACTGGGCCTTATACGATGTTTATTACAATCCATTTGACTGTTTACTATTTCATACAAGAAGATCACAGAGGCTACTGTTTTCCTTTTGTCAAGTTCATATCCTTAGTTGCTGAAGCAACACTTCGTCAGGGAATCCAGTTTGCGGGTTATGAACATAAATATGAACATTATATATAAGACTGCAATAACAAATGCATACTTAAGACAGGATCTTACGAATGTGACATACAGATCGAGCCAACCCACTAGATACGCGACTAGCGATATGCGCAATTTATAGTCGCCCGTCGATTGCTGGCATGTTGCATGGAGCGCTCGCAGCGTGAATCTCGAAAGGGGCTTTTACTGCTAGTTAGAATATTGCCTTGATCAGGAAGGAGGTCTTTTCGAGCATCTAATTTGAATTGTTTATTTATTTATTTACTTATTGTTTAATTTTTTTTAGATTTTGTATTATTTTTCTTAATCATTTATGAGAATATTAATTAATATTTTTAGAATTACGTCTTCCCCTCGAAAAAAGAAACTAATATTTGATTGTGTGCTCTTTTGTTAATTTTCATAATTTTGGTATTTTACTATCCGTGGCGTCTAGGAAGAAACATTGAAATTGTGAAACATTTAGATAATTTTAGTAAATACGTTAATACGCAGATTTTTTTTTCAATGAACGAGCAACACTCCACCGTAGCATTAGCGTTATTGAAATCTACATTGACTTTGTCTCGTATGCTCCTCCCCCAACAAGTGCCCTTACGCAATCCTTAACTTTCGTTCGGACTTCGTATTCAGACGGGCAACAGTAAACTGCGCATACCGTTAGTCGTGTATCTAGTAGGTTGGCTCGATCTGTATAATGCACTTAAAGTGTCAAAATTAACAAAATGTATGTTGATGACAGTTACAGACTTATCAAAACACAAGTGTGAGGAACTATTAAGTGTGTTTAATGGCTTTCATCCAAAAAATACAGTTCACCATTGAAATAGAGAACAACCGTAAAATACAATTTTTGGACATAGAAATAATAAAAGATGACAATAGTGTACTCATTATGGATTGTTACCACCAAACTACATTTTCTGAGGGCTTTTTTAATTTTCATTCTGAACATACTCTCAAACATAAAGTTAATATTATTAATAACCTAAAATATAGAGCTGAAAAACTATCAGACGTAAGGTTCCATGACAAAAATAAAGAATTGATAAAGATATTCCTACACAAAAATAATTATCCATTAAGTGTAATTTAAAAAAAAATCATAACAATAACAAACAGAACAATACTAATAATCAAAACCAAGAAAATAACAGACAATATCACAAATGTCTTGTATAAAGAAACTTTCAGAGAAATTTAGTAGAACTTTATCAAGAAATGGTTCAGTTATTGCATGCAGAAGTGAGAGTACTATTGGAACATTTTATTACTAAATTAAAAGATAAAACACCATAAGATATATCTAGAGTCTAATGTTGTATATGAGATTCTATGCTCAGAGTGTAATGGTGTATACATAGGCACTACAGGAAGATATTTTAAAAGACGATTATATGAGCATATGGCTGACTGTAAAAATTTCCATGCCAAAACAAAGTGCAACTCAGTTAGTTGAGCATTTTATTCAAAAGAGCCACCACATTTGCATTTAATGATGCCAAAATAATAGCCAAAAATAACAACTACAGAAGGAGAATGGTTAACGAAATGACCTGTATGAAAAAGAGCTCTAACAATATAAACAAAAAAACAAATATAGAAAATCTTAACAGCGCTTACTTTAACATCATTGACCATCTAAAAAGTACTTTTTAAAACAATAAAAAACTAATAATAATATATAAAAAAAAATCAAAAAAGATAAGATAATAGCACAGTATAACCAGTAGATTATTTCAGCTATATTTCATTCATAAATCCATCGAGCGCACTGGGACCTTGAATGCAGGTGGTTGTGTTACAGGCGTAGTATTTTACAAGGATACCATGGGTGTACGAAGCAAATTTAGCGTTGTTGAATAATTAATAAAATAAATAAATATTAGTTAGGAAAGAAACCACGGGTTTTTAATGTTTGTGCAGCCAGGTGTATATATTTCAATTTTATATAATATTTTATTATTAATAATTGAATAATGAATGCTATACATTTCTTAGGTTACAAAACAAAATAGCTAGGTATAACAAAACAAATGAATTATTGATATTTCCCAATTATTAATTTTGTGTTTTGTTTGCCAGTTTTAAAATTTCTATTAACAAATTTAAGACTGTAAAATATGTTCGTATTTTTTTCTTAAAGCACTTATTCTCAATAATTTAGATAAACTGCCGATACACAGCGCTTCTACTCACATGATGTGGTATGGAAGTAAAATATTATACTTTCAATTTACATTATTAAAATTACTTCATTAATGGTTCTTACTTTTGTAAAACAATAACTCCTATCCTAATATCAATAGACTAATGTATCCGCCGTTTTTTCACGAGAAAATATGAATAAAACTTTCCATAACTACTTCAATTAATGTTAATTTTACATTTATTTATTATTTCGCTAATATACACTTACAAGAAAAGTCGAGGGATATTTTTGCAAACATAGACAGGACACAAAAACATATTTGCTTGTCTTTTTCTAAATCAATTTTAAAAAAAATACGTATAAATATATATATATATATATATATATATATATATATATATATATATATATATATATATATATATATATATATATATATATATATATATATATATATATATATATATATATATATATATATATATATATATATATATATATATATATAAAAAAGTTTTTAAGAAGTTTATATTCTTTTTTTATTTCTTGAACCTTGTTTCTATATATTTTTCTTGCTCGTTTTTTCTTGGGAATTTGGTTCTTGTTTTAATAATTAATTTTTTAAATTGTGATGGAATTCATTTATTATTTTTTCCGTATAAACGTTTCGGTATGGATTTATACCTTTTTCAATATATTCTAAAATTGAATTACTAAAATTAACTTACTGTCTATGATTACATAAATTCAAATTAATTAACATACCTTAAATTTAAGGTATGTTAATTAATTTGAATTTATGTAATCATAGACAGTAAGTTAATTTTAGTAATTCAATTTTAAAATATATTGAAAAAGGTATAAATCCATACCGAAACGTTTATACGGAAAAAATAATAAATGAATTCCATCACAATTTAAAAAATTAATTATTAAAACAAGAACCAAATTCCCAAGAAAAAACAGCAAATATATATATATATATATATATATATATATATATATATATATATATATATATATATATATATATATATATATATATATATATATATATATATAATGTCCTTAGACTTTTCTTGAACATAAAATAAATCATTATTTGTGTAGTTTATCATTCTATACGTATTATAGGATGTATAGGGTGTTCTAACATAAATGGGGCATTCTAAATAGTTATTTTACTATCGAAGAAGAAACAATCGTAATGGAAGAGAATAGCCCTTATTAAAAATGAAAAAACACTTAACGGATGGTCAACATAAATTTAAAGATTCCAAACAATTTATCTACAGGGCGTTCCATAATTAAATGCCTCTATGCAAGAGGGTAATAGAACTATAAAAATAAATTGAGTTTTGTATATAAACATTTGCCTTAAATCAGTTTATAAATAAGAGTGCGGAATTATTTTTGTAGAGGTATGTAGTTATTTATCGACTATTGTATACCCATCATGCATTGCAATATTATAATACAAATAACTTTAAAACGATAGCTTATATAGACATTTAGTAAGAGAAACTTTTTTTATTCAATTTTTAACACTAGCGCGTTACTTTCCGCTATAAATGTGTAAAAAATAAGGCACAGAGTTATGGCGAAAATTCACCCCCACAACCTTTGTAATTACTCCAACAAATTATGATATGTAGATAAAAAATTGACATTATAAAATTAATCATAGTCCAAATTTAATTTTTGCAACTTAAGATGTTTCGTATTTATTGGCAAATAAGTATATTGTACTTACCCCATTTAAGGGATTGTAGCACCCTTATGGACTGACTTAGGGCAACTGTTTATATACAAAACTCAACTTAATTTTTATAGTCCTATTACCCCCTTGAAAGAAGGTATATAATTATGGGACACCCTGTATATGCTTTAACTTTATTTAACTCTTTCACCCTGTAAATGGCCCGCAAATAATAGAACCCCAAGATGCATTGTGTTAAAAATAATCGCCTATGTGTTACTTTACATAAATCTACCCGTTTCGCCGCCTGGTTGAAATTATCAGTATTGAATTAAAAAATATGAATTTACAAAACGAAGGCACCAATAATCATTTCAAAACTGACAACTTTTCATAAATTGACTAATTTGTAATTTGTCTACAACATACACACATTTTAAAATTTATTCTGTAATATCTTTTAAAATTATTCAAAATAGATGTCTAATTGTAAATACAAAACTAAACATTTTATTTTTCTATTCTATTTCCTATTTTATTTATACTTTTAATTTATAATCTTAATATTATTTCATTAATGGTTTTTGTTTTTGCAACACAATACCTAATTCCTATAGTTTTGTGCTTGTAATAATATAACAGTTTTTCACTTAGCTTTCGACATCACGAGGAAACGAATAAAACCTTTCATTATTGCAATAACTTTTATTTGTACACCCTTTACATGAGTAAACCATTCCCCCTCATTTCTTATCGTTCCCCATTTTAAAATAAATTAAAATGCATACAATTTTAACAGTAAACCAATTACACGTAAAGCACTTACACGAGTTATTTTTTATTTCGCTGATAACATACACGCCGCTCTGACTGCCACTACTACACTGATGCTAGTGATGCTTATCAGAATAACGGGTCAGTATAACCGCTCTTGAAGGTTCCCGGCGGCGAGGCCTAGCAATAAAGAGAAATAACCTACTAGTTATACTGTGATAATAGGGTCAACGAAGTATCATTGAATAGTGCTATTTTAATCGCCAAACGTAGCAATTATATTTGTTGTTTCTGTTCAATAGACATTTTATAAAAAAAAGCTACGTACCTAATAAGTCCAGTAAACATTTTGATAAAATGACAAAAAAATTTAATTTAACCGTAAATTTTTATATTTATTTATTTTTATATTCTCTAATTTTATTTTTTATCACTCTGTGTTTTCTATATTTTTACATTTTCCAAGTTTGAAAAAAACTTTTTTTTGAAAGTGCCTACTTTCTTTTATATCTATTTTTAATGTAAAATAATATACATATAAAAAAAATCATATTATTTATATTATTGTTTATACGTTTTAGTGTCCTGAAGAAGCTAAATTTAGCAAAACGTCGACAAGTTAAAAAAAGAACATTTTTGACTAATTTGTATGATCCCTTAACTTACTTAAAAAAATATCCTTTATATATATTAACAAGTCCCTTACATTTACGCATTACAAATCCTAGCTTAGGCTTAGGATCAAAGTGAACTCCTATATCTTTACTAAAATTTGATGTTTGCAACACGGCACTGTGCAACTAATAATCACAAACAAATGTCGTATGTCACCTGGTATACGATAGAACATTGCTGTCTCGCAAATTATTCTAAGCATATTATACAGTGTGGTGATAATGTGTGAAACAAATTCAATAAAACTTTCCAGGAAGGTTTTCGCAAAGGATCCTCGGACGGGTTAATTTTGTTTTTCAAAAAGGCATCTTTTCTGATAAATGGAATTCTTTGATTGTATTTTGTTTTCGAGCTATGACGTCATCGTCATTTTATTTTAAATGCCAACATATATCTGGTGGTACACCGAGATTCATTTTCGGCAGGTTAAAGTTGTCCATTTCTAAACCGATAACTATATACACCGGCCCTTGGACATACCGTATCTCCACTGTAAGTTATCCCAACTTCTATCATATCGCCGATAGAATAAAGTGGTGTTCCTACACTTTAAAGCAGGAACTGGCGTTCGAGACCATACCGTAATAAAAAGTTCAAGGTACTGCTGCTGTACTAAATGATGACAAAGTAGCAAAATGAAGAAAATACCATTTTGTTACGTCACAACGATACATGGTACATCAAGAAATTAACTATTAAATCTAAAGTGATATACAGACTGAGCAGAATTCAATTTTGATATTTTATATTAACAATGAGTGCGAGTAAGACAATACAATGTTGATAATTATAAGTACGAAATAAGGAATCAAATTACATGGGTAAGATATGAATACCCAACGGAGAGCGTGGCCAGCATTTATCCTTATTTTATACTTATAATTGTCAGCACCATAGTGTCTTCCTTGCGTCCATATGTAATCAAAAATATTTATGTATGTTATACAGATTCTTACAAGTTAATCATCCGCCGAGCCTATGTATAATCGGCTCAGTGGACTAGTCGGCTAAAGTACTCGATGGTAAGTGTAACTAGATAATCTCTCCATTATCCTGCGATTTCGAATCCCGCCACCGGCACTGGTAATGTCGATGGAAATGGTTGTGTGTCCGCGTTTCTTCGTAAGTGTAACCTTTGCCCGTGCAGCTTCGACTTTGTATTGGGAGTTGTCTAACTTCTGTGGTGTTTATTACTGCTCTTATTATTATCATTATTAATTCTTCAAATTATGTTGATCTAAATTTGTAAAAATATTTTGGAATAAAATTATTATTATAAAGCTCTAAATAGGGAAATTTTTCCTAGAAATTACGGCTTTTCTTATTTTCAACACAATCAAAACACTAACATTTTATCGCTTTTTTATTTATTACCAATTTACCGTTGTTTTTCCTGTTGCTCTGGAATCCACACATCTGTAAATATCCTGTTGTTATTTTAACCAAGTTCATTTTACTACACTTTCCTGGTAGTTGCGTCACATGTAATGTGTTGAATAAAATAGGACACATTGATACTAATTTCAGATGCAGGCTTTGACATAAGACAATGCACTAAAGTTCACCCGTGCTAACGACCCTAAAAATAACTTTTGATCTATTAAAAGATCAAATTAAATATCACGGACACTTTTGTTGTGATATTTTTTGCATTATCATAGTATACATACTATAATACTGAAAAGGAACGTATCCGTAGAGTTTAAAATTAAAGCTCTGATGGTCAAAGTTAAAGTAATTAAAAAATGTTTCATTTTTAGGAACAGGAACATGTGATATAACAATTAATATGAAAATCAGTATACAGAAGTGATTTGTACGATATTTCACCATCACACTCTGGAGCTCCAATATTGTAAATAATACAAAGAAGGCCTAGTGCCATATCCCCCAAAAAAGAAACAATTATGCAGCCACGGACACGTGTTTCGGAGTTATTGCCCCTCATCAGCGTAGCGTAGCTAAGGAATTGGATCTAGGATGGAATAGATCAGGAACAAGAACTAAAATAAGGCTGGAAATTACAGTACACAGTACTCAATTAGTGTCTTCATGTTCCCATGTGCCACATTTGGGGCCTCGATGATCACAGTCAACACATGGAGCCCTATGTGTACTGATCATTTCCACCTGGCACATACAAATAAAACAAGATAGATTTATTGGGGTTCAAAATAAAACAAAGAAGGCCTAGTGCCATATCCCCAAAAAAAGAAACAATTATGCAGCCACGGACACGTGTTTCGGAGTTATTGTCCCTCATCAGCGTAGCGTAGCTAAGGAATTGGATCTAGGATGGAATAGATCAGGAACAAGAACTAAAATAAGGCTGGAAAGTACAGTACACAGTACTCAATTAGTGTCTTCATGTTCCCATGTGCCACATTTGGGGCCTCGATGAGCACAGTCAACACATAGAGCCCTATGTGTACTGATCATTTCCACACGCTGATGAGGGGCAATAACTCCGAAACACGTGTCCGTGGCTGCATAATTGTTTCTTTTTTTGGGGGATATGGCACTAGGCCTTCTTTGTTTTATTTTGAACCCCAATAAATCTATCTTGTTTTATTGTAAATAATATACGACAAAATATATTTAAAAAACACTAAGAAATCTCCAGATTTTGCCGACACTTGACGTAAAGTTATAAGTTTCGGTATACTGATATTTAGATGTAATTAATTCTTTTTTAAACTAATATTTTGTACTTATCTGTATTAGTTTCTCGACCAGAATGAGTGATTTATTTAAATTCGTTATTTGATTATAAAATTGGTACTATGAAGTTGCCTTAAGGGTCGGTTGTATCGACGTGGTTCAGCCAAAGTTCAACTGAACTTCGTTTAAAATCCAATGTTACGATTGTTGTAACAATCGTAATCTTGGATTTTAAACGAAGTTCATTTGAACCTTGGCTAAACCACGTCGTAACAACCAGCCCTAAGTGGCCTTAACTGACTATGGTTTAAATTATTATTAAATTGGTTATTGGGTATACAAATTAATGCAATTTATTGGATTTATCGAATTAGTTGTAATTTTCTCATATACTGTGGCTATATTAACTATAGTCGAAAAATTAGCAGATCTCGATTATTTATGGAAAAGAACATTTTACTTTTTTAACCTTCACCTTTCTATTTGGATCCTCAGATATTAAAATTAGGCTTATTATAAATATAATTCATTACTTAAATGAAATTGCTAGACATGTATATAAGCAATATTCAAAAGTAGCATTGAAAAGAGGACATGGTCTGTCAATAATATATGTTATACGGAGTTGGTTTAAATAAGGAATACATACATATGAAGGAGAATCTGCTAGTCCAGTAAGAATATTTTACCGTTTTATTCAGTACCAATTTTGATGATGCTTATAATTCATGTTTGAAATAAAGTTTTTTCCCAAACACTAAGTATATAGGCTGTTTTAAGTTTTAATAGAAACACTTTAAGAGAGTAAACAAATAATTTTACGTTGAAAATGGCATAAACTATACCCTTAAATTCTCCTTAATCCTAAGTAAGCTACAACTTTTCTAAGGAATGACCAAAAAACAGTTTTTTAGAAACATCTGGAGAACTGATCTAAATAATGTCTTAAAATTCTGCATATTTACCACATTATTTCAAACACTTATTTTATATTTATATTATAAATTATATATATATATATATATATATATATATATATATATATATATATATATATATATATATATATATATATATATATATATATATATATATATATATATATATATATATATATATATATATATATATATATATATATATATATATATATATATATATATATATATATATATATATATATATATATATATATATATATATATATATATATATATATATATATATATATATATATATATATTTAAATTCGTTTTCCGGGTATACTCCCGCGTAGGTGATAGGCCCCGAGAGGGACCGTGGTTGTCTGAACGACGTTTCGGGGCCTATCACCTACGCGGGAGTATACCCGGAAAACGAATTTAACATTCACCACCCGCGAAAACCTGAAAAACAACATATATATATATATATATATATATATATATATATATATATATATATATATATATATATATATATAAATTTCTGCTGCTACAGAAAAATGCATAAATAATTTTCTACGTTACAAAGTATACAGGAACTCTTGTGAAACTATCTGAAGATGCACAATTTTAGGAGAAAAATAGGTTTTAAATACAATTTTTTGTCACAGAAAAGTAAACACAGGATATCATGAGGGCATGATGTACTATATATGTAAATTATTAAAGTTATTTATTTTTAGTTTAATATAGTAAGTTAAGCCTTACAATTGCAATAAAAAACATTTTTTCTTAGTTTTTGAAAAATATTTAAAAGTGTTAAATAAACAAATTAGGAAGTGGATGGTGCAGTTTCTAATAACATTTATTTGTTCGATTATATTAATTCTTCAAAAATTGTAGATTACCGTTGGTCAGATTATAATTTCATTCTGCCAAACAATTTTTAGTTAAAAAAATATCTCCTAGAAATAATAGAAGTAGAAATAGAAAAAGGCAAAGAAAGTTTTCTCCGAATAGTTTTTGTCTACGGTAAGTGTTATTTTACGTCAAATTAAGTATCCAAAAACATACCGAGCAAAAGGTCCTGTGCTTCCCGCGACCCTCTTTTACTTTTTACTTAAGGGTAAAAAGTGAAATTTTCTTAAAAAACCAATAATCATTCATTGTCTATCACTTTTATGAAAAAACCTCAGGAGACAAAAGTTTTTCTAAATTGAATTCTTTTAGTTAGTTCACAAATTTAATAGACACAACTTTAAAAAAATGCAATTTTTACTAACAATTTTTTTTTACTTTTCTGACAGTTTTTTGTGTGGAGGAAAGTAACTCCTATTTTTTTTAACACGCTTTTATTAGCTTCACTTGTATGTTTGCTTGTTTGTTTGTTTGTAACCGACTCTTTGGACTCGATTTTGACCCACTTTAAACGGACAGATTTAATTGAAACTTTGTACACTGACGAAGAGCCGGTAACAATACAATAATTTGATAAGTTTATATCATTATCCTGATCAGGATCGCCAGTCCTTTCCTCACGTATCCTCTGCGTGAGAGCAAGAGGCTTAATATTGTAAGTATATTCCGTGATTCTCAGTTCGGTCGTTGGCCGAGCGGGCAAGTCTTAGTCGACGCGAAACGACGGACTCCTCGGGCGTGAGTTCAAATCCCATGGCTGAAAAAAAAATAGTTTTTTTTTTTCAGAAATAATATCTGTTGGATCGTAATATGTTATAATATCAGCATCAATAAGCAATATAAATATAGTTTAAAAAAACTACAAAACACGCTTTCATAGCACATCAAACTAAAAAGTGAAAAATAAATATAGTTTAAAAAAACTAAAAAACACGCTTTTAAAGCACATCAAACTAAAAAGTGAAAAATAATTATTAATATATACTGAAAACAATAATGAACGAAAAATACTAGTATTATTGTGAAAAAAGCGTGGGGCGCTTTGTGCCATATTTTTCGTATATCGAGCAACCCACGCTTTTTTAACAATAATACTAGTATTTTTCGTTCATTATTGTTTTCAGTATATATTAATAATTATTTTTCACTTTTTAGTTTGATGTGCTTTAAAAGCGTGTTTTTTTAGTTTTTTTTAAACTGTATTTATTTCTTTATATGCACACAACATTTTGTAATACATATTTTTATTTATATTTACTGAATAATCAAAAAATGTAGGAAGTCGTTATTTATGTAATAAATTCAAACATATGTTTAACGTCGAATTCTATCAAAAACATAAAGAGGATTCTTTAATAAAAATAAAAAACATAATGTAAGAAGTAGCTATTAAATATTGAAATACATTTCAAATACATAACTTTTAATCCAAATTATCGTAGTTTTCATCAGAACTTTCATACTTATCTTCGAAATTTCCATTATCATATTCAGAACATTCATTATCATCCTCGGTAACTTACAATTCATCGTCAACAAAATTTTCAATATTACTTTCTATATCTTTAATTACACCTAAGTCTTGTGGATCATCAGGTTTATTAAGATTGAGGCTATCTTTATAATCTTTGTCAGCACATACTACATATTACACACATTATAAAGCATCGTAGTCTAGCCTTTCTGCAACAACAGATTGATCCACAACCTTTTAAGCACTTGCAAGCAATGACTTTTAGAAGATCGTCTAGTACTAGATTCCTTTCCAAGGGTATAAGGATTAACTTATTATTTACCCTATTCCACCTTCAGTCTCCAGGATGCAAAGTTCTGTTATACCAGCTTTGAAGTTGAGATAAACATGTTTAGAATGTAATACACAATTGCAATTTTTTGGAAACTATGCGTTCTTATTTATTAAATTTGTAAATTAACCAAAAATAATTTTAAAACTTAACTACCCTATTTCGATAGGAAATTCAATTTAGAAAAACTTTTGACTAGATGTTTTTTCACGAAAGTGATAGACAACGAGTTATTAGAGGGTTTTTAAGGAAATTCCACTTGTACTCCAAAAAAGGAGGGAAGGGGAGCGTACGACCCTTTGCTCGGGGTGCGTTTATAATAAATAAATAAAATAAACAATACAGTAATTAAACAACTCTCTAATCTAAAGTCGAAGCTGCACGGGCGAGAGTTGCAATGATGAAAAAACGCGGCCTATCAATCATTCCCACCGACATTGCCAGTGCCGGTGGCAGGATTAAAACCCGCGTTCACGGGAGAGAGATTATCTAGTCACACTTGCTATTGCGTACTCTAAAGTCTATTCACATAAGCTTTACATCGTTAGCCAGGATAGGGAACGAAATGCGCACTGATGACTGGTGCAGACGGTAGGCAGATATACACAAGTGCAAAGTTCCGAGAGCGGTTAATTCAATTTTCATTGTTTATTTTATTTCATAGGCATCGGCAGTAGTTGGACGTTTGTAGATTGTGTTTTGATATAAATTGAATTGTGTTTTCAACGACTAATATTAATATGTAAGTATTAAACATAATGTTATATAATTTTACTTTTACAATAATTTAACTTATGTGTTGTATAATGTATATATTAAATTATTTACCTTTATTGATACTGCTTATTGGCTGATTTTATAATAATAATCGGTAAGATATTTGATGTTTTAGTGATTTACTGTTTTTTAAATTGTTTTTTATTATACGAGGTAACTCAGTTTTAATAGCGAAAATTTAACAGTCGATAGATCTCGACGAAATGAGGATTTTTGTTGTAGACATAAACTTATTTTATGTTAACTTAGCACATAAAAAATTCTAGCACAGGAGCGCGGTATTATATAAATACATTATGTGCATTTATAATGCACCGCGCCTATGCTAGAGAACTACGTAAGACTGACGGTCGACAAAGGGTCGCTTTGCGAGCCCAGACAAACCGTTTTTTATGTGCTCATATAAATGAAGGGAGTATAATATGATGTATAAATCACTTTTTTACATAGTAGTACTAAATGCTCAAAATGCAGCATATTGCTTTATATTAAAATACAGAGAAACAAAACATTGTTTGAAGCAGAAATATGAAAATCGTGCAGCAAAAAGTTGGTCCGCTCTAAAGCAGGTAGAATTTAAAATTGTTTTATTTTCTGACATTATTTCTTATACACAAAATACACAGAAGTACACAAAATAAAAAGTAACGGAAATTTTTAAGACGTTTGGCTTTCTTATTGCTAAATCGAAATTTTTTATTAAATTAGGATGTTCTTATTTCGGTGTAACCAGTCATTTTAGCTTCTTATTCAAAACTCTAAAGAAAATGTATCAATTTTATTTTTGTTATTTTGTTTCTGTTCACTGTTAACAAATAAAAGACATTTCATGTTATTGTAAATAAATTACGTACACTCTGTTGAAATATTTTTCCACTGATTTAATAAACCTAAAAGGCATTTTAATTCTAATGCTTTGAAATATTTTTTTAAATAGGGCTCATTAAGTCCAACCCACCACTGCAAAGTTTAAGTGAATAGACAGTAGTCCACAACTCCACCAAGCCGGTTTGGTTACTTAATTTGATATAAAATTATACTTACATACTACGTAGAGAAAACTATCCAGGAAAATTTTCTTTGCTTTTTATTAACACGCTTTTATTAGCTTCACTTGTATGTTTGCTTGTTTGTTTGTATGTTTGTTTGTAACCGACTCTTTGGACTCGATTTTAACCCACTTTAAACGGACAGATTTAATTGAAACTTTGTACACTTATTAAGAACCGGTAACAATACAATAATTTGATAAGTTTATATCATTATCCTGTTCAGGATCGCCAATCCTTTCCTCACGTATCCCTGCGTGAAAGCAAAGGCTTAATATGTCAGTAGATTCCATAATTGTTAATTAGCCCGGTGGTCGAGTGGGTTAAGGCACTCGACGCGAAACGACAGACTCATCCGGCGTGAGTTCGAACCTCACGGCTGAAATAAAAAATTTTTTTTTTTCAGAAATATCTGTTGGATCGTAATATGTTATAATATCAGCATCAATAAGCAATATAAATATAGTTTAAAACAACTAAAAAAACACGCTTTCATAGCACATCAAACTAAAAAAGTTAAAAATAAATATAGTTTAAAAAAACTAAAAAACACGCTTTTAAAGCACATCAAACTAAAAAGTGAAAAATAATTATTAATATAAACTGAAAATAATAATGAACGAAAAATACTAGTATTATTGTGAAAAAAGCGTGGGGTGCTCGAGTTTTTAGTTTTTTTAAACTATATTTATTTTTTAAATTTATTTCTACTAGTCTATAACTGTAATTTCTCTATAAACTATAGATTCTTGTCCCATTTTACACAATTCTGTAGTTTCTAGATTTCATCAAGTTAGCTCCATGATTTGGAAAGGTTTTTTAAACAACATATTTAAAAAACAACTTTTTTTGGTAACTAAAATAATTTAACGTTACACAATACTAGATAGTTATATTAAAGCTTGGGCTACACTGATCCGGCTAGAATCGGCTGGGACGGTATCGGCTTCGGAACGGTATCTTCATACAGTAGCAGAATTTCTGGATGCCGATGGTTGAACGTGAATTCTCTATTCCTTCGGAAGTTTTCCATCCGAGCCGATTCCGGCCGAAACAGTGTGGCCCAAGCTTTACTGATAATTAAGTTGTCGTTAATTACCCATTAAAAAACTCACGTTCTTATATAGCACGTAAATGAATAACACCACAGAAATTAGACAACCCCCGAATCCAAAACCGAAGTGGCACAAGCGAGGGTTATATTTATGAAAAATCGCGGACACATAACCATCTCCACCGACATTACTAGTGCCGATGACGGGATTCAACCAGCAGCTACATTGGAGAGATTATCTAGTCACACTTACAATCGCGCGCTCTAGCCAACTACTCCACTGAACCAGTAGCTACTAAAATATCCTCAAAAACGATTAATATTTTAATTATGACGATATAAATAATGGAATTTGTAAATAAAGTAAATATACTAGAAAATTATGAGCACACTGAACTATGGTGGCATAAAAATTAAATTACTGCAAAACCGTCTACGTGATAAATCCCATAACTCAATTTTCCTCTTCACTTTATAGGTCACAATCAATATTGCTATACCTGACCCATATTCCATAGCGGTAAAATGGCATAGTGTGTACACAGGCCACAATGGCTGTAAATAATAATTTACTTTCTTTACAGCATGTAGTCAATGATCCCTCGAAAGAAACAGATGCTACACTGACTAAGTTATAGCCAGTCTCTGAAATATGCGAGATTCTGTTTTTGATGTTCGAGACCACACAAAATGTACTTGGTTATTTTGATAACGTGTATATTTAAAAATAAAAACTACTTGTATTGCATCATGAATATTTATTTATTTTACTTTAAACATTCCAGTTTCTATTTGCATCTTTATTATTTCAAATATTTTTTCTTTTTATCAATTAACTACTTAAAGTAGATTTCTGGCTATTTGCCATTGATAAACTCATCGTAATATATTTAGTTACGGTTGATTACAAAAAAATAAGTCATATTAACATCTATTACATAAAATATGTAAATATGTTTATATTATCACGTACTTATTTGGAATCGTATACTATAATCATTTTTTATTTCATATTTAAAAACATTATTTATAATACAAAAATTATTTATATTTCAAAATATCGATTATGGAATATTTTATTCATTTTTATATTAATTGTCAAGTCAAAAATAATAAATAAAACTAGGTGGGATCATACAACAATAACAACCCTCCAGGTTTCATGAATAATATTTAATTTAAAATTATTTATCACTTCATATAGACCAGAGCATAACAAATTTTTAGGAAAAATGTTATAAATTTTAATGTTTCTTTTGGGTATCACTAGAGCTATTTATCCAATGAGCATAGTTTAAAAAAACTAAAAAACACGCTTTTAAAGCACATCAAATTAAAAAGTGAAAAATAATTATTAATGTAAACTGAAAACAATAATGAACGAAAAATACTAGTATTATTGTGAAAAAAGCGTGGGTTGCTCGATATACGAAAAATATGGCACAAAGCGCCCCACGCTTTTTTTCACAATAATACTAGTATTTTTTCGTTCATTATTGTTTTCAGTTTATATTACTAATTATTTTTTCACTTTTTTAGTTTGATGTGCTTTAAAAGCGTGTTTTGTAGTTTTTTAAACTATATTTATATTGCTTATTGATGCTGATATTATAACATATTACGATCCAACAGATATTTCTGAAAAAAAATATATTTTTTTATTTCAACCGTGGGATTTGAACTCACGCCCGAGGAGTCCGTCGTTTCGCGTCGACTAAGACTGGCCTGCTCGGCCAACGGCCGAACTGAGAATCACGGAATATACTTACAATATTAAGCCTCCTGCTATCACGCAGAGGATACGTGAGGAAAGGACTGGCGATCCTGATCAGGATAATGATATAAACTTATCAAATTATTGTATTGTTACCGGTTCTTCGTAAGTGTACAAAGTTTCAATTAAATCAGTCCGTTTAAAGTGGGTCAAAATCGAGTCCAAAGAGTCGGTTACAAACAAACAAACAAACAAACAAACAAACATACAAGTGAAGCTAATAAAAGCGTGTTAAAAAAGAGTGGTAAATCATAATGTAACTAATAAAACTAAGAAGAAATCGTGATAGCATCTCCAATAGGTCATTATGGCTTATACTGAGGTAGTTTTCTACAAAAACCAAAACATCATATACTACAACCGACGCGCGTTTCGTCAATCAAGTTAGCATCATCTGGAGATGATTAAAACTAACCTTATAATCACAATGTATCCTGTTTATACCTAAACTGTGGATACGATTCGGTGAACCATGGTAGCCGAGTGCATAAAGCGCTTTTAGCTATTTAATCGGTGTCGAATATCGATGGATCGAATCCATGCCGGAGTAAGTTAGAAATTTTATTTGTCATTTGTTTTGGATTAAGATGGGAGAGATCTGTCGATGTCCTAGATGTAGTTCGAATTCTACAATAAACTGTAAGTCCTCGTCTCTCATTACTCAACACAAAATCCTAAGATTTTCTGGGAGTTACTTCGGTGACTTGAGAGGCGGTTAAGTAAACATCTTTTTAAGTAGAACAGACTAAATGGGATTGGCCCCCTGTCACTATTCATACTATTTTTACACTTTGTAACTTCCAAGCTTTCAAATGCATCCAGCTGTCTAGTATATGTTACATCCCTAATTAATCTTAAATTGCTACTGTCTATTTGACGGTTGTTCTTAAACGCATGTTGAGCAACACTAAACCTATCTGTTCTACAATATTTGAGATGAGCCATATACAGTCCTTACAACTAATTTCGTAAATCCCCGACTATTCGTTTGTTCTAATTTTGTCTTTTAAATTGTCCAAAAGGTGTAGTTTATTTCCCGATGAATGAACCGCTGTCATACCTATAACTTTAAAAATCTTACCCATACCACGGGTGAATCGAGGATCGCATGAAATCAATACAAATTTCATATTTTCTCCTTAATTTTGAAAAGTCTAAAAATTTCAGTGTTTAAATTTTTTCATTTATTATTTTATTAATTAAACTTACAGAATATCCATTATTCGCAGCTGTGTCCTTAGGTAATCAATGCTCTTTCATTTCCAAACCTCTCCCTTTTTGAGGGCACGCTTAGCAAGCGATGAACTAGAACATTAATACTCGCAATTTTGTGTTGAGGACAATAATCAGAATCCTCAGGGATATATCATAAAGTACTGGCATCTTTTCTGTATGTCAAATTCTAACTTATTTTCATTATTTCTAATTATAATTGGACAGCTATCATTTTTAAATGTATTAATAATTATTAATACATTTAAAAATGATAGCTGTCCAAAGTTTTCAATTTCATATGTAAATTTAAGTGACACTAAACGACTGTTTAATTTAGGAACAAAGTTGTCAATATCAGTGACTTTTGTATTAAACAGTGCAAAAGTATTATCCAAATACATACACCAAACCTTTGGAAATTACTTGAATTCTTCTTTTGCTTCTGTTTCGAATCTGTTCATGAAGAGGCTGGCAGTAAATGGTGACAAAGAGTTACCCATTGTTCCATGTTGTTCGAGGAAAATATCATTGAATTGAAAGTCATTTTGTTTCATGCAAAGTTTAGTGATTCGAAGATATTCTTTTACTACATCTTGACTGACACTGTTTAATTTGAGTAAATTCTCAGGGTAATCCAAGGTCTGTGGTATCGGAACACTTGGAAACAATGGACAAATATCAAATGAGATCAAAATTTCATCTTCTTGCAACTGGATATATTTCACATTATTAATGAAATCATTGGAATTAATCACAGAGAAACTAGATGGTACAATAAGTAAACTATTGGACTCCTCTGTTAACAATATTGATAGGTGATAAGTCGACGATACAATTGCCGAAACAACAGGACTCACCTAATTTCCTGGTTTATGTATCTTTGGCAAGCAATACAATCTAGGTATAGTTGGGTTAAATACATGTAACCTCCTATTTAAAAGCTGGAGCAGTAAGATTGTTGCAGAATTTAAGTAGTATTAATCAGGTTGTCTACCCTTTCATAATAGTCGTTTTTATCTAAATTAACAATCTTATTACCCCTATCAGCTTTTAAGTAAAAACAATCTTTTTCATAAAACCGTTTGATAATTTTTCTATTATTTGTGAATTCTGACTTTCAATTTACCTTAGTGAAAATATTTGTCGAGATTTGATTTCTGCAAGCTTCTCTGACAAATCTCTTAGTAATATCAGGATAATATTGAATTGAACTTTCAACAATTCCATATTGAATTCTAGTATAGCGTTTTTTGTGTTTTGTAGAAAACTACGTCAATGTTAGCTTCAAATAAAAAGTTCCAACCTACTTCAGAGTTACCTTATGACTTAGTTATCATTAAAGCATTTTATTATTAAATGGTACATACACTCTTTTAAGTTTTGATTACAACTTTACTCAAAAGTTACTCAACACACAGATGTCTTTCCTAAATATCTAATTCTTAAAAATTTGTGATTGTGGGTGGAGGATCATCATGCTCAGAAGGCACTACGGTTTGTCAGGAACGTCGATATCTTCAGGGACCTGGACAACACGTCGGTCAAGAAGATGATTCAGGACCGATAGCTAGGAAGCTCTTTGCTCTCGCCGAGGATCACGGGAATCCACTAGTCAAAGAGGCAACGGAAACATTTGTCGTCCTACAAATCGGCAGTCAAAAAATACCAAATATCCTAAACCACCAGGGGAAATATAGACATGCCGGTGAAGAAAAAACACCAAGACCGAGGAGTACTAGAAGAGGTAACCCAGCCGTCAGGAGTTCAGACTAAGGAAGCTCTGTCGAAATCGATAACACCGCAGGAAGGGTAAACGAGGAAAGCATGCCCATCGCTTAAGAGGCTCAGTCTGAGCCCACAGAGATGCATCAGGGAGTAATTAGTCCTGTTCGGCCCCTGTCATCCCTAGGCCATCGTCAAAGCCAAAAACTATTGTTACGGTTCGGTAAACCGAGACTAACCAATAGAGCAGACTGTATGAGATTGGCTCTCTGTCACAATTCATACTATTTTTACATTTCGTAATTTCCAAGCTTTCTCTAGTATTTGTTACATTTCTAATTAATCTTAAATTGCTGTCTATTTTATGGCTGTTCTCAAACGCATGCTATACCATATTTGAGATGAGCCATATGTTCCTTAAATCTAGTTTAAATTGTTTGTCTAGTTTGTCCAACATGCTTTTGATTACAGTTCTTGCAGCTAATTTCGTAAATCCCCTACTTTTCGTTTGTTTCAATTTTGTCTTTTGGATTGCTTACTAGAGAACTGGATGCATTTGAGAGTTTGAAAATTATAAAGTGTAAAAATAGTATGAATAGTGACAGAGGGCTAATCTCATATAGTCCGCCCTATTGGTTAGTGGATCACGGTTCACCGAATCGTAACAATAGTTTATAAAAGATACATTGTTAGCATAAGGTTAGTTTTAATCATCTCCAGAACATGCCAACTTGGTTGGAGAAACGCCCGTCGAATGCAGTTTATCCTGTTTAGGTGTTTTGTGGAAATCCACGTCAGTGTTATTTTAATATATGATTTGCTATTAGAATGGCGACATAATAAATCAATTAATTTTTAGTAACGCATTTGCATATATGTACATGGCCGACAAATAAGGTTAACGCCAATGAACTTTAATTGATCAGTTGTTTGTAGCTTATAAATTTTAATATCACAAGTACATTTGCATGTTCAAATAAACTAGTTTGTGCTATACATAACCAGCCTAGAACCCCGTACTTAATAAATTATTAAGTGAGTAGGTACTTTGTCTGGGTAGTAGAAGCTACCGTGTATGTCGATTTCAAAATACATAGTAATTTCATAATTCTACAAAGATATGCATACAGATATCATTTGAAGTCAGTGTGGGCGATTTCGTCATTTTGTGAAACAAATTATTAAAAATAAAATAGAATCAAAATTAAGAAGTATGTTTCTGTCCGAAAGGATTCAACAGGAATTTAAAAAATAATGTTAATTTCCTATATAAACATTATAGGAAAACCAACCATTTTAGAGACTCATGGCGTTGAGGTTTGAATTTCTTTTTTGTTCCTATATGTTTTATCTACGAATACAAAAGATACATTTTTTTAAAATTTGGTACATTGCTCTTCGAGACTAAGCTCTATGGAATATTAAAAAGATCACACATAAATTTCGTTCCATTAGAGGTGTGTAACAAATATTCCATCGAAGACTCGAGCTGAAATTCGAATACTTCAGCAACATAATTATTTTTATTTATAAAAATTTGTTAAATTAAGTTTAAAAATGACTGATGTTTCCCTTTCTTTGTGATATACAGGTTAGGTCAACTATCTGAGATTCTGAAAAACTAAATTTTCATTGTGGGAGTGCTACAATAAAACTGGTGATTTATATATTTACAGTCAATTTAAAGATATTAGGACCATAATCAATAGAGAGATTGACCTTGCACATAAAAACTACCTGAGAAATATAGAACTTAATTGATTCAAAAACAGGTACATCGAGTATTCCAAACAATTTAATCTACAACATTTAAACTCTATGGAAGCTATTGTCAGTGGCTTTTCCAGCCAATTTAGTACTGCGTTTACTCAACCATCCGATGTTCTAAACGATAATTTAGATATTAGTAATTATAATTATCAAAATTTGCATTTTAATCATTTTAACTCAAGTGATGTTCTAACTGCCTTGTTAAAAATAAAGCCGAAATTTACCAAAGGTCCAGATGGAATTCCAGCATTTATTATTCGAGATTGTGCCTATGCCCGTAGAACCTCTTACTTTGTTGTTTAATTTATCATTGCGTACTTGTATAATTCCGGATATTTGGAAAAGGTCACGAATTTGTCCTGTATTTAAAAAGGTGATAAAGGCAATGTCGAGAACTACATGCCGATAACAATAATATGTAATTTTGCAAAAGTTCTAGAAATCGCTTTACATGATGCATTGTACTTGCATGTTCAGGGACAGATTTCTATCCATCAACATGGATTCATGAGGAGTAGATCAACAACAACGAATCTGTTTTGTGTGACTCAATTTATTGCTGAACATGTTGATATGATTATTCGAGGTTGATGTGCTTTATACTGACTTTTCTAAAGCCTTTGACAGGTTAGATCATGGAAATTTACTTTAAAAGCTTGGGAGCGTGGGATAATCCTTACCGCTACTTGAACTATTTATATCATATTTGTCTGAAAGAAAACAATATGTATGTCGTGGTTTTGCTTCCAAACATATTTCTGTCACGTCATGAGTGCCCCAAGGTTCCATCCTTGGGCCACTCCTGTTTATAATATTCATCAATGATATTGTAAATGATCTAGATGTAAATTACTTGTTTTACACTGAAGATGTAAAAATTGTCTGCCCTATTAATCTTACAGAAGCCTAGTTTTTGTTGTAAGAAACTCTCAAGGATTCAGCAGTATCTAGGTTGGAATATGCTGCTACAATATGGCAGCCGGGATACAGTGTCTATGCTGAAAGCTTGGAGAATGTACAAAGGCGTTTCTTGAAATACCTCTCTTTTAAATTAGATGGTCAATACCCACCTGTTGGAATACCTCAAAATCACTTAATAGATTTTAATTATTAACTCTGCATGAACGCAGAAGAACACAGGCCTTAATTTTTCTAAATAAGTTAATAAATAATAAAATTGATTGTCCACAACTTTTGGAACAACTTATTTTCGTGTGCCTAGAGTTGAAACTCGTGTTGGCAGTACTTTTTATCTCGCCGTACCACGAACTAATTTATTGAAATTTCACCCCCTACATTTTTATTTGTAAAAATTGTAACAACCTGCAAGATAGAATCGATATATTTAATTGTTCTTATAGTTGTTTAAAAAAAGGTGTATGTCTCTAGCTGAGTTTAATTTCTGTTTTCATTTTTGTGTCACATTTGAATTGTTAAATTTTATGTTTTTGTTTTTCTTTGTTACTTTTAGTTATTAGTGTATTATGTATTGTGTATAATTACTGTTGTATTTTCCCATCCTGTAATTGGTTTAAGTACTGTTGGATGGTGTATGCTAAATAAATAAATAATAAATAAATAAATAAATAAATAAATAAATTCTTTTATTACTGAGATAATTATCAAGTATTATACAGAGTGATATCTTTATTTTTCTACAAGCCATAATGATTACAGATATACATATGAAATTTGGACTATCAAGGGTAATATAACAAGACCTTGATAAATTTTAATTTTTTTTAACACTAATAATAACACAGGTCTACGAAAAAAATGTTCTGTCCTAAAGATCAGACTCAACTTTTCCCATGTATTTTGATGCGCTGAAACTGAATTTGGCAAAAAGTTTTTTGACGAGTCAACTTTTCTCTACGACTCCCTATAACATCCTATAGTCCCCTAAGGGGGAAATTTTTTAAAAACATCTCTATACGGATTTTTTGGGTCGCTGATCACGAATCAGAAGTCAAAAATGAAATTTGACTTATTGACTTTTTACATTTTACATGAAATTTGACACCTTGTTGACAGCTGTCATTATGTAAAAATTCATTTTTGACTTCTGATTGGTGATCAGCAACCCAGAACACTTAATATTATGCTCCAAATATTGACTTTTTACATTTTTTATGAAATTTGATAGCCTGTAGACAGCTGTCACTATGTGTAATATTTTATTTTATAAAAATCATATGAAACAAAAAATTGTTCCAAGAATGTTTTTACAAAATAAAAATTGGATATCAAAAAGCAACATATTATGGGAGAACGACAAAATACGAATTTTTTCAATTCTTTCCAGATATCTGAAAAACCAAATCGGATATTTAAGTTCTGTTGACTCCAAGGTCTTAGCAAGAATATCACGCAATTGTTCTATAATTTAATCGATGTTGTAACTCGATAAGATAAGTGAGATCTCATTGTTGGAAAAGTTAAAGTTACCACCCTGTACACAAATATCTTACAACATCATTAAGAAGCCTTGTCTTACATTTAATCAACTTCTCCACCTTAAGAAATCTGTAGATGATTAATTAATTTTTCCCTACTTTTTATTTTCACTGTATATCATGAATTCATAAAATAAATTATTTAGTATTTTATTTGGTGTGTATTAAAAGCTAGCATGCTTAATTAATAAATGTCATTAATAAATTCCATTTATAAATGGTCAATATGTTTTTAAGCCTTTTTAATAAATAAGTTAATTACTTGAGGTCAACTTCAATACCAATCAAATATGTATTTGTTTAATTATTATCGATTAACTTAATGCTTTCATATAAAATGACAGAATTGCTAGGTAATAATGAAACAGTACAAACATTACCCAGCATTTAAACTAAATAACATGAATTTTATACCTGTGAACTGAAAACGTCTACAGGATGATACAAATTTGAGCGATTGTATGAGGCTTGTGAAAGAGCAACCATATCAACATTTTGACGAATCTGTATTTATTTTAAATTTTTTATTGTTTTCATCACATTTTTTTTGTTTTCAAAACATATACGGAGTGTTTCAACATTAAAATCCCAAAGAAATATTGGTCCCAAATCAATAAAATATTCTGAATCTTAGTAACGAAAGTCAATGGACCCATTAATGATAGACATCGTATGTACAATTAACTTTGAAATAACTTGTATATTTAATGATCAATTTATTTAAGTACATCATGTGATCACTATTAAAATGTTAAATGTTATGGTAAAACAAATCAATTTTAATTTTTGGGCCATAATATTCAAATCAGTACAGAATGCCTGTACTTTAGCAATATTTTATTAAGTAAAAGTACCAAAATTGATATCTACTCCTTATACTCAGCAAGATAAAAATGGTAGAATCAACCTGTACCGGGTGGTGCCTCGCTTATCTGAAGAGGTTGAGGGCTGAATTTAGCACTTTTGGGTATTTTGTAAAAAAATTGCCTATCAGCGAACGGATGACTTGAGCAAGTACGAGGGAAGTATTCCCAAATTGACATCTACCGCACTATACCAGTTTATGTTCATCATTATAGGGGAAACAATTTTATAACTACAAAACCAAACCGGAAACACTAAATTCAGAAACCGTAACTGTGGTTGGTCAAGGACAGATGGAACTGTGAAACTGAAAGAACACTTTTAGACCACATATAGAAAAAATTGTGTGACATTTTATCCCAATTGTGAAAAATTATTCTCCAAATTGGTCTTAAAACCTGACAGGAACAATTTAAGCAAATAAATAACATCTTTTTAGATTAATTATCTAGTACAGTTTATTCATTAACATTATCTGAAATTTTTGTAGACTAAGAATTTTTTATAAATTTGAATTACGCGGTTACCTAAAAATACATTATTTTTACTTCATTTGTGGAGCAGATGTCTGAATAGATTAAGTTAGTTTCTAAATAAATTTTGAGAATTTTCTAAACAAACTTATACATCTAAAGTTCTTCACTTGTACAACGTACTTACAAAAAATTGTGCTCTTAAGTAACCTAATGTTTCTAGTATTTTAAAAGAACATGTTTTTAATTTTTTCACAAGTACTAACAAGTTATGAGGTAACTCCATCTACCAACAGTCAATCGCAATAGATAAATTGAAAAATGCTTCGGCACAGCAAACTTCGTATATATTCTAAAAAATTAAATAAAGTAGCAGACATATACTTAGATTATTACGAAGGCGTAGAAGGGCCACAACAATAAAAAAAATAAAATGACTTTTATCTCAGAATTCTGACATGTAACTCAGAATTCTGACTTGTAACTCAGAATCCTGACTCAGAATTCTGATTTATAATTAATAAAATATTGAAGAAATGGAACGATTCGGTCAGTAGCCGGAAGTAAGATACTGCAAATATTGCTAGTTTGTACGAAGGCGTAAAAAGACCAACAACTCTATTTTTTTCTCGATACGTTGAATTGCCACTTTGAAGTGACAATTCTCACTTCGAAGTGAGAATTGTCACTTCGAAGTGACAATTGCCACTTCAAAGTGACAATTGTCAATTCAAAGGTGCATCAAAAGGTAAACCTGTATTTAGGGCTCCGTCCCCAGTAGGTCAAACTGGCTTCCGTAACGACAGCGACTCAGTTATCCGGCCCCGTATTTAGGGCGTCGCCCCGCAATTTAAAAAAGAATATATCAAATATGGAATATCTAATATCTCCTGTCAGATCTGGCCCCGAAATTGTTCTTCGACTGTGATGTCACACTTTTTTTGATTTGGTTGCTTATATGGCGGTAGAGGGATTTAGCCATATAATGTTGTGTATCAGATGAATCGACTCTAAGTCTATTTCACGAATTGCAGAACAGGCTCTTATACTTTAAAATCAAATATCAAACTCTTATGTCATTTTTAGCAGTAGAATGAAAATTTAGGTGAACTAGTATTCTAGACGTTGTGACTTTATTTGATACCCAACATTACGTATTTTGAACGACGAAAGTGAAGATCGGAAGTTGATATTTTATTGCAGATTCTAAGATGTTTGAAGCCACAGAACATATCTACATACTTTATATTCAAATATCAAACTCTAAACATCATTTATCAATCGTAAAACGAAAATTTTGTTGTCAGTATTCCAGACGTCGAGCCAATTTATTTGATACCCAACAATATACGGTTGAATCCCTACCGCCAGATAAGTAACCAAATCAAAAAACTATGACGTCACCGTCGAAGAAAATTTCGGGGCCAAATCTAACAGGAGATATTAGATATTCCATATTTGATATATTCTATTTAAATTGCTAGGAGACGTCCTAAACACGGGGGCCCATTAACTGAGTCGCTATCTTTACAGGAGCCATTTTGACTTAGTGAGCACGGAGTCCTAAATACGGGGGCACCTTGTGAAGCATTTGAATTGACAATTGTCACTTTGAAGTGGCAATTGTCACTTCGAAGTGATAATTCTCACTTCGAAGTGACAGTTCTCACTTCGAAATGGCAATTTGACGTAACGAGAAAAAGATAAAGTTGTTGGTCCTTCTACGCATTCGCAACAAACTAGCAATACTTGCAGTATCTTACCTCCGGCTTTTGACAGAATCATTCTTTTTTCTTCAATATTTTACTAATTACTTATAAGCCAGAATTCTGAGATAAATGTAAGAATTCAGAGTTACAAGTCCGAATTCTGAGTTATAAGTAAGAAATCTGACTTTTATCTCAGAATTCTGAAATAAAATTAAAAATTCTGAGTTACGTCAGAATTCTCGATTCATAATTCAGGATTCTGACTTCTATCTCAGAATTCTGAAATTTTAAATTTTTTAATTTATTTTTATTGTTGAGTCCATCGTAGATTATTACTACTATTCAGCGAAATAAAAAAATTGGAACTTGTTAATACACGTTTATAAAATCACAATTTTTATGTTACACAATTTGTGCAAACCCCTATTACAATAATCATTGTAATAAAATGTATGAGTATTATGCACAATTAAAATGTATCAAATTTTTTGCTCTGAAATTTTACAAGCATTATTTTTTTAAAAAAAGGACTAAGACCTTGTTTTACAACGTTGTGCAAAATTTCACACAACGGTTTTTTTCTGTACTTATCTCAGACGAACACTTAGTAATCGGAACATTGCTGCTTAAAGGGCACCTTACACGTTCATTAATAATGTCATTACCTGAAAATAATGACATTAATAATGAACGTGTAAAGCTATAAAAGTGGAATGATAACAAGTAATGAAGGGGTAATGAAGCGTATCCGGATATTTTGATATTCGAGCATCATTATTAGCAGGCGGAGGGGGATACTGTCAGTAATAATGATCGTGTAAAGTGAGAGCATCATTATTTCGTCATTACTCAGTACAGGTTGCATTGTGGAAAGACGATGGACGGATCTGCCGCTAGTGAAACTGAAAGTCAACACCCCGAAAACAACGTGGTCGAGGTGTCGGCAAGCGAAGTCTCTGCTGAACAGCAGACAGAGGAGATATACGATTCAACAAGCGAGAAAATTCTCCTTAATTTCATAGAAGCTTATGAAAGTCTTCCGATATAAGTACTTGGCAGATTTCAAGAACAGCTGTACTTATTGAAGCCGGTGACATTGCAACTGAACATTTCAAATCTTCAAAGCTTCTTCCAGTGGCTAGGTATCTCAGAGTTAAAGCCAGTCTTTCATTAACTGGTAAACTGCTCCGCAAAACTGTGTTTTTCCGTATTAAAATTGGTTCGACAATTCGCAGTAATTTATTAAAAGTATCTTCGTCCATACGAAAATAGTTTTTATAATCACCCACTTCCTTCGTATCACTTATTTCCTTCAATAACATTAGATGTGAATAATTTTCGCGTTTTCTCAACCATTCTTTCATCTAATAACGACGTTTAACATGACGTTTCATAGTTAATGCAATAATTATAGCTACACATGCTTTTTTCTTAAAATCCATTTCCTGATAAAACAAAATCGGTGTGCTTTCTATCGCCACTTGAAACATAATGACGAAAAAATAATGTCAGTAATAATGATAATGTAAGATGCGAAAAATAATGACCGGGAATGACGGGGAAATTTTTGGTAATGATGTTTCTGTAATGTTCTACTGGAATGACATTATTACTGAACGTGTAAGGTGCCCTTAATAAGAAAATGCCATTCTACCTAAAATAAAGTAGCAGAGGAGAGCTTCTCCGCCCTTCTGGTGGAGAAACTTGATTTTAGTTAGAAATGACTTTACCCCTTTTTGTAAAAATCGAATCAACAATTAAAGTAATTAAAATAAGGATATTTTTGTGATGCTAAACAAAAATATTACATGGAAAACAGTAATAATAATGACCAATTAAAATAAAAAAAAACTGACTCAGGTCTATTTTGATTCTCTACAGACCGGATTATTAATCTTAAAAAGACATTTAATGATTTTCTTTCATTATATTGAGATTTATTATGCGGCTCAAAATCCTAAGCACGAAAAGATACCATTTACCTACATGTCATCTACTGAAATATATTTCTATAGGATAATTTAAAGAAAAATCTTGGCAATTCTTACGATTGTTCTAATTTACAAACATGGATACCAGTGTCTTTATTAAAATTGAAGTTTATAAATATTATTTCACCGTATAAATAATTTCTTATACGAATTATTCAGTAATTACTGATATATTTAATTTATTTGGATAATTCAGTTCATTCGGTAAAAATTACAATGTGAACTTGGCAAAACAAATATGGACATAAAAGAATCAGAGGATTATTAAATCGAAAGCAATAAATAACTTAAAAATGTTATAAATCAATACCCGACCATCAGGCAGTTATAATAAAATGATCATTAGATAAATGAGGCACAAATTACAGATAGGTTTTAGGTAAAAAAAAAATGTAAAGGCATGTACTCTTGAAAGGATCAAAGTAAATCAGTAAGTAAATTTGTCGCACCATTTCGTCACGCTCGCATAAATAAATAATTACCCGGTAGATATGCGACATTACTAGAGACTCCATTTCTTGCCGTTTCTTAGTAAGAACTGCGTTAAGAAAATGTTTCCACCTCCCTTTTTCCCTTATATACAGTGTTTAGCAATAAATAACAATATAGTTAAAAAGACATTGGTTAAGAATATAGCTGCGAGTAATGGATATTCTGTAACTTTAATTGATAAAATAATTTGAAAACGCAAATTTAAAGTCGCTTCAAAATTCCTCGACCTTTTAAAATGAAAGATAAAATCTGAAATTTGTATTGATTCCATTCGATCCTCGATTTACCAGTGGTATTGGTAAGATTTTAAAAATTTAGGTATAAGAGTGGCTCATTCATCGGGAAACAAACTACAACAATAATCCAAAAGACAAAATTGAAACAAACGAAAAGGCAAAGTCGGGGATTTACGAAAGGACTGTAATCAAAAGTGTTGGACAAACTAGTCGATCAACTCAAACTAGATTCAAAGACCATATGGCTCATCTCAAATATGGTAGAACAGATAAGTCTAGTGTTGCCCAATATGCGTTTGAGAGCAACCATAAAATAAATTTTAGCAATTTAGGATTAATTAGGAATGTATCAAATACTAGACGGCTGGATGTATTAGAAATCACAAAGTGTAAAAATAGTATTAATAGTGACAAAGGGCCTATCCCAAAGAGCCTGCTTTATTGGTTAGTAGGTCACGGTTCACCCAACCGTGACAATAGTGTAGGTATAGAAAGAATACATTCTTAGCATAAGGTTAGTTTTAATCATCTCGAGATGATGCCAACTTGGTTGGCGAAACGCGCGTCGAGTGCAGTATATAGTGTTTTGGTGTTTCGTAGAAAACTACATCAATGTTATCTTCACATCAAAGGTTCCAACCCACTCCAGAAATACAGTTAAAGATTATAACAAATGGACATATACTTACAGTGTCCCGTATTGTTTTGGAAACCCCATGATAAATGAAAATGACTTGCTTTTACATGAATTGAAGTTTATTTTTCTCGAAATATAAAGTTTAAAAAAATCTTTCTAATATATAAATTAAAATTTGTCGGTGAAAAAAAAATAACTTATTAAAATTAAAAATAAAAGAAAAAATGCAGAAATCATATTAGGCATGTTTTAGCATAAACAAAATTTTAGAAAGTTATTCAGAATCACCCACAAATAGGCAAATATGAAATTTGGTTAAAAACAAAAAAATCTATAAAGAAAATGTTGTTTCTGAAATACTGAAAGTTAATTATTAGGGCTGTCAAAAATGTTCCACGGGACAGTGGCGTACGCGAAATTAACTAATACGAGAAACAATAAACTGTTACAATTTATAACAATGTATGTAAAACTTACCCTCTTAACTAGCTTGATGAACTAGCTTGCTTATCACAAACTGGAGAAGATGTGTAGCCATTTTGCAGCATCAGGTATGTTTCTATGGTTGCCTCCATGAGTCATGTTCGCTTTGGTGAATATATTCTTATATTTTGAAAACGACCGTTCGACATCTACTGATGTAATACACGCATACGTAAAATAGTCTTTGAACGCACTTAACGGATCTGGGGCTACATCATCACATATTTGTCTTAATTTGGTAACACCGGTGTCTTTATTTAACACACTTGCGAACTTTTCTTTAACGTGCTTATTTGTTGCGTCACCTATACCGTGTAGCAGTAGATTTACTTCGTCGACTATTTGCAGTGACTCCGCTAACGATAACGCACTGTTTTCTAATTTTTTTTATGCTTTCATGTAATAGTTTATAGTTCTTCGCAATGTTTTTAAAGCTGTTTCAATGGAAATATCTTCGAATTTTGTCAGGCTTTCTTTAATAGCTGCAGCCTCATCTGGATTGAATTGTAGTATCACAGCTTTTATTTGTTGGAAATATTCAGTATAATAAAAAGCTGCCTGCAACCATATTCCCCAACGTGTAAGAATCGGCTGTGGTGGTTCAGGAATACCGGGACACTTGCTATAAAATGCACGGAGATGTTTAGAAGATTTAAGGAACACTTTTTTGTACTTGCTATTAATGCATCCACCTCTGGAAAACCTTTTCGAATAGTTTCTGCCACAAGATATAAAGCATGCACTTTACACGTAACATGTATAAACGTACAACCTTGTTCTTGCAAAGAACGGCCTACCGAACGCATTGTCACGGCGGCGCCATCGGTCACAAACATCAACATTTGACTTTTTGACAGTTCAAATTTTTCTAACGTCTCTAGCACCACTCTGGTAATTGTTTCGCTAGTACACTGACTTAGTCTTTTGCTAGCTAGTAACAGTGGAACTGTCGGTTAAGGGGGTTCAGTATTCGTACTATAACATTTAAAATAGAATTTTTTTTACAATCTGTTGTCTCATTAACAGATAACACAGCCATGTATTTTTTTAATTCACATTTCATCTTATTTACCATGTCTACGTATACAGTTGGTAGATAGTTACATAACGTTGTGCGACTTGGTAACTTCACCTGGGCATTGTATTTATTCCAGAACTATCGAAATGGTTGTTTATCGAGTATGTGCAGCGGAACATCACAAGCAATCAGCGTTAATAGTAAATCAAACATAAACTGTGTTGTCGAAGGCACGCCATTTTTTTTATTTTTATGGTGTACACTATTTACACAATCACGCTTATCCCAGCACATCAAATCTTTCTCGCACACTTTACAAATTATTTTAGCACCATCATATAATAAATCCGGGAATTCACCTATGAATTTATTCACTTTGTAAGCAAATGGCCGTTTTCTACCCCTGCCATGCATTATTATTAAATTAATATCAACAATACAGTACAATAAATAAAATAAAAACACAAAAACAATATGCAATACGCCCAAGTGACTTAACGTGTACACAACTCGAAAGCTAATAATAGACTGGACTGGAGAAAGTTTCGCGGTCAAAATGAATGCCGGCGACAGTAAGTACATCTGTACTCTACGACTATGATACACAGAAACGATTTGCAGCTTTATTATTTGATAATTATGGCTTTTTTTACCATGAATAAGAATTTGTCAGAATAATACGAAACTTTTTTTCAACAGTCAGCGATTTAAACAATTTTAAAACTATGAGAAAAAATTGAAAATAAATAATATTTAATACAAAACAACACAGAGAGCAAATGGATAAAAATGATTGTAATAATTTTATATTCTGTCCCTCTCCACTAGACAACCTCCCAACAATATATTTTCCATTCTTCGCCCACAACTTTTGTGGAGTTGTTGCGGCGTTATTCGTTAGCAAGCTAACTATATTCATATCTCCAGCTCCTCTCTGACCTGAAGTATACTTTTATATACAATATTTTGGTCAGTACTGTATAAAAAAAATCCAACAGTACAAGGTTCGGAGACCGTGAAAGCCACTCTACTAGGGGGACTATTTCTACCATCTATCGATTGGAGAATGTCTTGTTGAGACAATTCCTTACTACCCTTGTATTATGAATATGGCTGGAAGTACACGTTCTTTTCTATCTATTTGTAATAAGAAAATGGTGAGGAAATGGTTCCCTAGTTGAGTGGCCCCCAATGTGGCTGTTTTGTTCTACCATTATTATAATAATTATCAAATAATGGGAATGAATTTTCAATATATTAGAAATAGAATTTGCCTTTCTTAACATTTTTTGATAAGGAAATGCCTGATATGATTTCTGCATTTTGCCTTTTATTTTAATCGTAGTGGGTTACTTATTTACCATCGACAAATTATAATTGATTTATTAGATAGAACATTTGAAGTAGTGTATTTTTTGAGAAAAACAAATGTCAATACGTGTAAAAGCATGTAATTTTCAAAAGAAACGGGACACAGTGTATACAGTCAATTTCCCTTATTGAAAAGTTTTGAATCACTAAAGTTAATTCACGTTAATTTTATTAATTTTACAGTGCAACAGAAATCATCAGAATATATTAATTTTGAATCTCTTCCATTTTTTAAATAATAAATAAATAGACACCACGGAAATTAAGCATTAAAATAACTGAGAATGTATGAAGTGAGATTTAAAAAAAGATACTATAAATTACAACGCGATGAAGATATAAGGTAAATATTTAGTCATCCTTTTTACTGCCATCAGGACCAGAACCAATAAGGAATTATTAACATTTCCTGCAATACAATTGTCCTGAGCCAAGGATGTATTTACTTCCTGCAGGCAAGGTCTATCACCTTTAGCAATTATTTAAATGTATGCGACATGCTCTCAAAGATCAACATATTAATGAAGATAATATTTCTACACCAGTTAATTCTTTCCATGCCACCAAAAATTTATTACACTGCTATATGTCTTTATACAGGATGGTCCAAATGTTACCGTTCAAACTTTGATATTTGATAGAACACGTGAAAATATTTGAACATTGCTACATCAAAAACCCAATTGTTTCCCATATTATGTGTACACAGATCTGTATAAAAAACTACCACATATTCAAAGTTCTTGAGAAAACTGTTATTTTCATAATAACAAAAGAATGCTTTCAACTAGTGCGATCAAATTTGGAATGTTCATCTCTAGTGACAATAGAAAATAGATGATTCTTGACGTAATCTCTTTGGTCGTCAGTCTGCACAAGTGGTCAAAAATTGGCCATACAGTTACAAAGATGCCCAATTTATCCAATATTAAACTTCTTTTGTGTTAAAAAAATCATATTTCCCACTTTTTTGCCTCTTGTTCAATTTTATTATGTCATAGTTTAGCAAATGATATATGTATATATACTGATTTGATACACTTGCAGTCATTTTGCTTCAATACATTTCCAGTATATGTTTGAGCACGGTAAAAAGAAGTGGTCAATTAATAAATCAAACAAATTTGTTAGTGGTGGAGAATGAGGCACTAATGGCAGCATACAGGCTGAAAACAACTGGGTATGGGACCATCTCAAGGAGAGGATACCATACTGAAGTATTCTAATATGTAGGAAAAAATCGGCTACTCGATATGCAGTCAAACAGAATCAGCACAACCTACAACTTCACAAAAACTTTCAGGGTAAAAATACCTGAAAGGGATGGAGAAGGAGGCAGGATGCAGAGACAACAAAATGACACCATCTGGTATACTGACGGATCAAAAACGTCAAGCAGTACCGGAGCAGGAGTTGCGGGAGAACAACCAGGGACAGACATCAGCCTGAACCTCGGAAGTATCGCAACAGTGTTCCAAGCCAAAATCACAGCAATAGACGTCTGTGCACAAGAAATGATACGGAGGGCATACAAAAATAAGAGAATCCGCATCATCACTGACAGCCAAGCAGCCCTCAGAGCTCTGGAAGCAGTAGAAATACGATCTAAAACAGTAAAAGACTGCCTGGAGTCCCTGGAGAAACTTACAGAACACAACAGTGTACAACTGGAGTGGACACGAGGACACCAGGGAAATACGGTAAACGAAAAAGCAGACATGCTAGCCAGAAAAGGCGCTAAATCAATTCTAACAGGTCCCGAACCGACCTGCGGGGTATCTTACAGCACCGCAAAAGGATCGATAAAGAAACTATTAAGACAAAAACACTACTCGCACTGGATAGAGATACCAGGAATGAGGCAGTCACGCTTGTTCATCGGAGAAATATCTAGAGCAAGGACCAACGAAATGCTAAAGCTGAGCAGAAAACAGCTGAGGTGTGCAGTGGGAATATTAACAGGACACTGCACACTAAACAAACACCTAACCAATATAAGGGTGAAAGACAATCCAGATTGCAGGATGTGTGGTGAAGAGGAAGAAACTCCCCACCACATCTTATGCGAATGCCCAGTCCTAACGGCAATGAGACTAACACACTTCGAGGGACCACTTTTAACCCCGGAAGAGATAGCCAGATCTCCCATAAACTGTATACTCACCTTCTGGAATAGAACGGGTCTTATGGAGTAATGAGACTATGAGGTACAATAAGCTTAAGCTTCAGTACAGCGGGTAGTCAAAACCGCAACCCGTAAGGAAAAAAAAACAAATTTGTTAATTATCTTTTATTAATTATAACCATACAATATAGGTACTCATACAGAACAACCCATTGATAAGTGACTGGTTTCAGAGTTTTGCTAAGGAATTGTCGCGCAAGCATTGGGAATACAATGAAAGATTACCAAATCACGGTTTACAAAATCATCAAACCTTTGCCGCCGTTGAAAGGGGTCTTCGTGAACAGTGGTACATTGTTCCAGCAACTGCAGATGATGGACGTTGGGTAACGATTAATGAATGACCTGTAGAAAATTCAGAATTAAGGTTCAGACACTTAGGATTGGTAGTAGGAGTGATGCTCCGATAGACTAGCCACCACGTTCCCCTGATATGATGCCGTGGGATTGTTTTTTTATGATGCGCTTTAGAAAACATGGTTTATTCCAATTTGATAAATACAGAAGAATTTTTTGTTTTTAATAGCATTTTTTTAACAAACTAGGGCAGATAACAAAATTTAACAAGAGGCAAAAAAAAGTTGGAATAAGGATTTTTTAACGTCAAGAAAACTTATAAATGTAAATAACTGTTGAATATTTTTGAATTTTCTTGTCGCTGGATGACCAAATATTGATTACAGTACTGACAACAGATCTTTTAAAAACAATCTGTATACAGGGTGTTATAAAAATAACATGGTACAGATCCCGGAGGTGATAATATGTGATAAAAGAAGCAAAGAATTCTATACAAACGTGTGTGCTAATATGTGTGCTATTTTCGAGTTTTCTTTGCAATTCGTTGAAATTTTCTGATTTTTCTAAAACCTCGCGAACGATTAGAAGAATTGACGTACAAGATGAGAGTAGTTTTCACTTGTAGAGATCTATTACCGAAAAAATCTTTTAAAATCCATCAGAAATATAGTCAGAAGTGAAGTGTATTTACTTTTATGATGATACGTTTATTCCCTTCCTCTTTTTGAGCTTTTGTGTGATCTTTACAGTTTAAAATGGGGTTAGGTATATTATAAAAATATTTATTTTGATAAAAATTCTTGAAATCCACTGTTAACATATATATTTAGTGGTATGGTTCGAACAGATTATTGGAAAGGTCGAATTTTGGAAAGTAGTTCTTAGAACACATACGCAAATAATATACAGGGTGTTCTTAGTACTTAGTCGATGTGGTTTGCTTGAGTGGTGCTTTCTTTTTTATCAAGTTAAGTAAGAGATTGTCCAGTTTTCAGTTTTTTATTGACCTCAACATTTTTCTGCTAAGATGAATTAATAAACAAAATACTAAAATTGTTTTCCTATCGTAAGTAACTAAATTCTTTATAATGTGAACGTTTCGTAGTCTTTACATTAACTCTATGACGGCGATGCGATGTGCAACTGGTGCTAAAGCAGTATTGTTAAATAAGAGATAATTTTTGAAGTCAATGTCCAAGTAATAACAATTGTTCAGAATAGCCATTTTGGATTCCAAGTTAAATTTTTCACTGCACTTCAATCTGTATTTTTCCTTGCACAATAGTCCCTGTTCTATCTTCTTTTTCAACATGTTTTCCATTTTAGGAAGGATATTCTTCTCCTCTGTTTCTTGCAATTGCTGATCATTTTTCCATTGGTTTGGATTTCGTAGCCATTTTTTAAAAACTTTCTCTTTTAGATCAAAAATTTTCTTTCTAACCTTGCCTTTTTTCTAAAAAATGACATCATTGTGGCCATCTGAAACTAATTAATTTTCGGCCATGACAGATAATTTATTCATTATTTCTGGTAACCCTTTCATTTAAAAATTTTTAAAAAATTTTCTCAGGAATTTCACATTTATCACTGTTTCCTTCATCATCACTAGATAGAATATATGCAATACCAGAGAAAACATTTATATTTTGTGACATATTCATTTAAGATCGCCGAAAAAGAGGTTATTTCAAATTTGAATATGATTTTAAAGGCCTTCTTTGAAAGCATCCATGGATCCAGTCTTATTTATAAGAAAAATTGATTTTATTTTGTTGCTTTATTTTTAGAATCTGTGTTTTGAATTTTTTTTAAATCTGCTTATAAACTTTTTATAATAACTATTTCCATCCTAACATAATAATGTATTGAAACTATTGGTTTGATTTTACCCTATTTTATTTTTAGAATCTATTTTTTAAGTTTATATAATGCCTTTTACAATTGCTCTTATAAAATGTTTCTGTTACAATAAATGATAAAAAATATCTGTTCATTTCCGCTTAAGAAAAATACATATATCTTAGGAATTCTCTTAGAACTCCTTGCAATTCCATGGAATTCCTTAGAATTCTATTGGAATCCCTTGGAATTCTGTGGATTTCTTTGGAATCCCTAACCAAAATAGTGTAATTTCGTGGAAGTACTTCGGAAGTAGAAGTTTGGGGTACAGATTTTTTTGACAGATTTATCCCTCGTCTTAAAGCTACTATGTTATTATTAAAGCTGCAAATCGTTTCTGTATATCATGGTCGTAAAGTACAGATGTACTAACTGTCACCGGCATTCACCTTGACCGCGAAACTCTTTCTCCAGTCCAGTCTATTATTAGCTTTCGAGTTGTGTACACGTTAAGTCACTTGGGCGTATTTATTTTATTTGTTGTACTGTATTGTTGATATTAAATTAATAATAATGTATCGCAGACGTACGCAGGGATAGAAAACGGCCATTTGCTGACAAAGTGAATAAATTCATAGGTGAATTCCCTAATTTATTCTATGATGGTGCTAAAATAATTTGTAAAGTGTGCGAGAAAGATTTGATGTGCTGGGATAAGAGTGATTGTGGACTTCACGTAAATAGTGTACACCATAAAAATAAAAATAAAATGGCGTGCCTTCGACAACACAGTTTATGTATGATTTACTATTAATGTTGATTGCCTGTGATGTTTCGCTGCACATACTCGATAAACAACCATTTCGAGAGTTCTGGAATAAATACAATGCCCAGGTGAAGGTACCAAGTCGCACAACGTTATGTAACTATCTACCAACTGTACACGTAGACATGGTAAATAAGATGAAATGTGAATTAAAAAATACACGGCTGTGGTTATCTGTTGATGAGACAACAGATTGTAATTAAAATTCTATTTTAAATATTGTAGTACGAGTACTGGACCCTCTTAAACCGACAGTTCCACTGTTACTAGCTAGCAAAAGACTAAGTCAGTGTACTAGCGAAACAATTACCAGGGTGGTGCTGGAGACGTTAGAAAAATTTGAACTGTCAAAAAGTCAAGTTTTGATGTTTATGACTGATGGCGCCGTGACAATGGGTTTGGTAGGCCGTTCTTTGCAAGAACAAGGTTGTACGTTAATACATGTTACATGTAAAGGCGGATTTACATGCAGCTAAAGTGAGCAGGGAATTGGGCAGGGAAGTGGGCAGCGCGAGTATGTAAACACATCGCTCGCGCTGCCACTGCTCATGCCAGAGCGCTGTCGCTGCGGCAGTTTCTACGTCCTCCATACGCGTACCAGCTGTATGTAAACAGTCACTTGCTTCAAGGTTGCTATAGGGCAGGACAGCGGGCAGCGCGAGTAGCAGCGGCAGTGGCTGCATGTAAAGCTAGTATAAAGTGCATGCTTTATTGTGGCAAAAACTATTCGAAAAGCTTTTCCAGAGGTGGATGCACTAATAGCAAGTACAAAAAAGTGTTTCTTTAATCTCCTAAACGTCTCTGTGCATTTCATAGCAAGTATTCCGGTATTCCTGAACCACCACAGCTGATTCTTATACGTTGGGGAACAGGTTGCAGGCAGCTTTTTATTATGCTGAATATTTCCAACAAATAAAAGCTGTGATACTACAATTCAATCCAGATGAGGATGCAGCTATTAAGGAAAACCAGACAAAATTCGAAGATATTTCCGTTGAAACAGCTTTAAAAAATATTGCGAAGAACTATAAACTATTACATGAAAACATAAAAAAATCAGAAAACAGTGCGTTGTCGTTAGCGGCGTCACCGCAAATAGGAGACGAAGTAAATCTACTGCTACACGCTATAGGTGACGTAACAAATGAGCGCGTTAAAGAAAAGTTCACAAGTGTGTTAAAGAAAGACACCGGTTTTACCAAATTAAGACAAATATGTGATGGTGCAGCCCCAGATCCGCTAAGTGCGTTCAGAGCCTATTTTACGTATGCGTGTATTACATCAGTAGATGTCGAACGGTCGTTTTCAAAATATATGAATATATTTTCACCAAAGTGAACATCACTCATGGAGACAACCATAGAAACATACCGGATGCTGCAAAATGGCTACACATCTTCTCCAGTTTGTGATAAGCAAGCTAGTTAAGAGGGTAAGTTTTACATACATTTTTATTAATTGTAACAGTTTATTTTTTCTCGTATTAGTTAATTTCGCGTACGCCACTGTCCGACGGAAAATTTTTGACAGCCCTAGTGATTATTAGTGATTGATTGTCTATATTAGATTTTCAAAATAAACTGCGCACAGAGAGTTAAGGATATTAGAGAAATCACACCTGAATATATCGTTGCAAGAATTGTTTGATATACTACCTGCCCTAGAAATGCCGGCACGTTTTTTCGGAACACCCTGTATACATGCCAGTTGGTTTTAGAATACTAAATTTTATGAGCACTTACAACTTCGCCTTGCTTTTAAGAACAAAAAGTTAAAAATGGTATTCTGAATAGAGTAAGTAGGTCCTGAACTAAACAACTATGCTTGAAAATACCTCCATAATAGCGAATCTGTAATAACAGGTCACCGTACTGGTAAAAAATCACACAGACTTAACGATGTACTGAGAAATTTTAAACTAACCAACCAACTTAATGACAATCAGTAATTTTGAATAAGTTAAAATTATATCAAGAGCCGAAATATCGTGATATCAAATTCTTTCTGCTACATGTATTATGTATAAATTATTTCAGAAAATTTCGAATTGGCTGACCTCAATGATGTGTAAGGATATTCATAATCCGTTTCAAAATGAAAAAATATACGTACGACAATAATAATGAAACTGTGTACATATAAATAAATGTTTCCTTTCATTAAAGCGAACTGCTTAAAACCTGATATATATTATCGATTGCAACTGGAACAAAAAATATACTAATATAAGCGCTATTATTTCATTCAACAAGTGACCTAAACATGTCATAGAATTAATGTTTCTTGCTAAGATTGTGCCCTACATACGAACTTTTGTGGCCTTTTGGTATAATGCAAAACCATTAAATAGTTAGATATCTCGTAATTATTTTTCTTATAATAATCAGAAATAATTAATTTATATCTGAACTTATGTGCACATTAAATATACTAAAAATAATTGAAATAATTTACAGTAGATTTTAAATAATGCAAAATTTATTTCAAATATAAAACATAATTTTTAAGCCCAATATGCAGATGTTAATATACAGTATGTCAGTAAAACCTCCTCATTCTTATTAATTTCCAATGCAGTGAGATATATAAATTCTAAAATCGGGGTGTAATTGTCTAAAAAGAAACAACTATTTTTTTGGTGGATTTAACGTCGATTTCTCGTTAAAAATGACGTCGTGACGCTTATCATATGAGAAATTTTAAATTCATTCCAAAATTAAAAACATGTGAGAAACAAAAATCCCAAAAAAAGAAAAAGTTTCAAAAACTGAGAATTCAGTTTAATTTTATTGTTCAGTGTAATGAGTTATCACTGTGATGAAATTTTTAAAATGCATATTTTGGAAGAACATTATCCTAAAAATTTTATGTATTGTAACAGTAAATTTTCAGTTTCTGTCACAACTAAGTTTACTACCTATTTTCATTTCGGAACACCCTCTCGATGTTCCTGTTTCCAGAATTACGGCGGCACGAGGCTAGTCAACTGACAAATTGTTAACCACCTGTTAATTCACGTAATACGTGCTGTTGAATTTGAAAATGATTATCAGTAAAGTCTGAAACTTAATATACATACCTTTTTGATCGGTACAATATTAGTCCATGGTGACAATTCATTTAATTTAACTACTCAACAATTGCGGGTACCCTTTGCGCGGTCGCGGTGTGGAATTTAGTTTAATTTCGTTTCCGACAGTATTTTCCAACGAGGCCACTACAAGCAGCGGTCGGCTTTTACACTTTCTTGAAATACCTCGTGGCTCGAATAATTCAATAGCTTTATTGGATGTTAGTTGCAGATTTTCCTGATTGAATATATTTTATATATTTTGTTAGTCTTCGATTTTATTTTATTACTTTTCGATCTTTTTTATTACGATCACTGCAATTTTTTGGAGACATTTTTTTATGCATTCTTCTTGAGGCACCTTTTTTTAGTACTGGAGTTTTACGTTTTTTATGGGAATACCACCCGTAATTACTACCCTTTAAGTGGGATAGCGATATTTTCCTAACTTGATGTCGGCCAAGGAGTTTTTTTGAGCACTAACTGGTTTACCTGGAAAACTACGCACGTGGTTAACTGTGCCTTGGACGTATTACTGAATTCTTAAGCTTGTGAGATCACTTTAACTATGAGATGGTACCGACAGCCTGATGCCGATCTAGCCAACGTATGCGGAATCCCGAAGGAGCTGTTGTTCAGCTCCATTGCTTAAGATAAGTACCTTTTACATTTTTCTACCAGTCAAGATATAGATTGCTTAAAGTTAGGGCCTGTAGCCGGCCATACTTTGCCTTTTTTTTTGCCTTTTTTGCCTTTTTTTATGCTTGCAGTTTGCTCGTAGCCGTTGATGTTATTTTAAGATGTGTTGTTTTGTACCCGTGTGCATTTAAGCGGACATGCCTTTACCTTTTTTTGTATTTCTATGACCTTCAGTCCAGTGTTAGTGTCTGTTTAAATGCGTAAGGCGTAGAACCTTATATAGTTGTAATTTACTGCTTGCAGGATATGTTTTTGCTTACAAATTATATATTTAGTACTTACTAGGTTATGTTAACCACAGTTACCTGATTTTAGTTGCCTTTTGCCTAAAATCGCTAGCACAGCCGTTGTAATTGCCTTTTGCTTACAATTTGGTGCGTGTGTGCTAGTACTTTTTGCTTACTACCGTTGATTTAGGTGGCCTTTTGCCATGAATCTGTAGTACGGTCGCTTTACTTTTTTTTACCTCACGTAGGGGTATGTAACTTTGTAGGTTATTACCTACGCTTATCGGGCTTTGGATGTTTGCTTTTTTGTGCAATTTTAGCATGTGCTTACCGCTTGTAGAGAGTAGAGTAAGTTAGTAATTAGATATATTCTTGAATATTTTTAACTCATTTTGTACCTTGTATATATTTTTTTTGTTTTATCTTATCGCTGTCAGCGCTTGAGCTGCTACTTTAGTTAGTATTTTGATTTATTATGCTTGACTTTTTGCATATCTTATTAGTCTAGTTGCTGCTACTAAGCCTATCTTTTGGGCTAGTAGCGTCGTGATATTTTGTAAATTTTTGCTACACGTAGTTTTAATTAAACTAGTTTCAATTTTATTCTGTTTTTTTCTTGAGTTTCTTTAACTCATGGCGCCCACAGCCCTTTGAAATCGTTCCCATTCTTAAATAATATTTTGCTATAACAACACCGAATTTTAACAACTAATTCTCAAATTTAGCAGTGCCTGAACTCTTACCCATGACTCTTGCCTCCTAGAGTAGCTGACTAGCCGTGGTGGGTTATAATTGGGGTTGTCTATCTTTTGCCTTCACCGACAACACAATTTAACTCTTTTCCCTTAACGATTATAATTTAAACCCTTTTAAATTATAGTATCTACAATATTTGTGAAAACTGATGGACTTTCATCGGCTGACCATGAAACTTAATTTCATTAGCTGATTGAGGACGACTCTGATTGAGGATTTCTGTTTTGCGACATATTGTATAAAAAAATACGTCCAAATTTGCATATTTTCAAAGAAATTTACAACCAGTTTCCAAAAAACATTAATGCTTGATCAGATATACTTCTTAACCACATTGAGGGGACTTTATTTAAAAGGTAAATTTTGAAATGAACAGTATACTTGAACAGGGTCGTATCTAGGATCTGTAGACCCCTACACTGAACATGTGGTGCGGGTCCTATCGGGGGCGATTTTTTTGGAAATAAACCTGCAAAAATCGCATTTTGGAACAATTTTCTAACTTAAAACTTAAAAAGAAACATTTGAAGTTTATTATTAAATTGTAGAGAATTTTTTTGCTATACAATATTTAGAAAATAATGAACTGATGATAACAAAAATGGAAAGAATTGAAAATCATTAAGGTATTCAACACGGTTTATTAACATTGCTATGAACAACTAGCCTAGCCTAATATTTGAATTATCCTTTTGTTGATAACTATGAACAACCTAAGTCTCATAGTATAAAATATTATAAATTGTTCATTTAAGGTTACGTACCACAAAAAACATTGTTTTAAATGTTTTTCTTTATGGAGTAAGGATGTGTGCAGTCTGTGTAAACGTATATTTTGTTTTATTGGCTTTATTGTATATTGTAATTGTTAGAACTAACTGATCATACAGTGAACTGATATAAAGACCTTTAAAAACTAACTAACTAAAACTATGATATAAACAACTATTATTTAAAAAAGAACACAAAGTTGAGATTCATGTCTATGTATATGCAAAAATCAGTATTTCAATTTTAAAAATAAAATATTGTACCTAATTTTAAGTAAACATGTTAGGCAAATGCAAGATAAGAAAAAATGTAACAAATACGCAAATTTTACTTATATGTAATAAAAATCAAATTGTACTTTCCGAAACGATCAGAATTAAAATGAGTGTCAAATAATGTTAGTGGCTAGTTTGCGCCTACTCCATACTAATGCGCAGTCTTCAAAGTTTTGAGGCTGACTCGGGCTGGCAGGAGAATGTGTATCATCATTATTGTTTTTTGAAGCAGCAACTGAACTTGGCTTAAACTTCTTATAGTCGGTCATAAAACGTTACTTAGCTATAACTTCTTCATTCTTCTTTTCATTCTCTTTTGCAATCTTTCATTTGGTTCTTTTAAATTCCTTTTTCTTTTTATGGCAATTAGCTTGTATTTTATGGCGGTCCATAAATACACGAAAAAAAAAAAACTACTTATTACAGTGATAATATTAACAAATAAATATGATTTGGAACATCAGTACAAACAAACACCAGTGATTAGAACAGTTGGAGGTGTTTGTTTGTACTGTTGTTCCAAATCATATTTATTTGTTAATGTTTATGTGTAAGTTTTTAGTGATACACTTTTACAAGGAAAACCTAATTTAAATAGTCCTGACGATGTGTCAAAATATCGAAACGTCGACTAATTGAAACTTTGGTTTTCTTCTTTCTGCCGACCTTACCTCCACTATTTTAATAAATATATAAATGAATAAAAATAATTAATATATGATTAAATGATTGCCTACGATATGTCTAATTTAAGAAAAGTAATATATATCTAAACAACAATTTTGAAAATACTATACTAATAATAATTAACATACCGTGTGTAAAATGACTAATGTGGCCAAATGTTAAAGACCGATTGAACAATTGAGATAGACGTAACAATGGGAGTGTATTGTTGTAGGTGGTTGGTGGGGTACAGACTGTCATTACGTTTGCTGGATGTGTCTTATTCCATCTCATTTCATCTTAGTTCGCAACCATCGCTCGTATTTTCTAACTGGCCACACTTGGCAATAGACAAACTAATTTTTGTACCTTTTATTCAAGATGGCGGCTCGAGCGGCCCCCCCCCCCACAAGGTCGAAAACTTGGATTTTTTGTCAAGGCCCAGACCTGAACAACATAATTTAAAAATTACTACTACCCCACCTTTTGTACGCAAAGTCGTTTTTTGGCCCCTATAGACTGGATTAATAGGGGACTTTATGTGAACATTTGTACGACTAGTGTGACAGTAGAAAGGAACATAAACTCCAATCCTGGAATTTTTAAATTAATTTTTGATAGTAAAAGTGGACAGTCTATTAAATTATTAAGCAGTTTATGCAGAAATATTAACAAAATAATTATTCTTATGCTTTCTAACGATTACATGTATAACCTTGTTAATAATAAATTATTTGGGTATCCCCGCTCTGGATAATGATTATCAATTTTGAGGACTAAGTATTTCATAAATTTTCGTTGTATTCTTTCTAATGATTATGAATGAAATTGGGTTCCATATTATTGTACCATACTCAATTTTTGATCGAACAAGCGAAAAATACAATGTCTTTAGTACAATAACATTAAAAAAAAATTACAGTTTCTTATTACAAAACCTAGCAGTTTTAGTGCTGCATTTGCCACTACATTAATATGTTCTACAAAGTCCAGTTTTGAATCAAATAATAAACTCAAATCTTTAATTATCTGACATTTTGACAGTTCTGTATGATTAAAGGTATACAAAAATTCCATTGGAGTTAGTTTACGTGTATATATTATTGTTTTACATTTTGCAACATTCATATCTAAATTGTTATACTCACACCATAGTTCGATTTTCTCTATCTGTTGTTGTAAAGCTAGACAGTTTTCGATGTTATTAATTGTACAAAAAAATTTTAAGGTCGTCAGCAAAGAGAAGCTTTTCACAGTTTAAAGTATTACATAGGTCATTTATAAATACGATAAACAAAAGTGGTCCAAGATTGGACCCTTGAGGTACCCCTGATGTTGCAAGGTAATTGTTTGAATTAAAACCGTTATATTGAACGTATTGGTATCGATTTTCCAAGTAAGATATCATGTAATTTAATAGTAAATTACTAAATCCAATGTAATTTAATTTATCAATAAATATTTTATGATCTATACGGTCAAAGGCTCTTGAAAGTCAGTGTACACCACATTAACCTGACCTCTATTATCCAAAGAATCAGAGACATATTGGGTTAAGCAAGCTAAATTTGATACTGTAGAACGTTTTTCCATAAACCCATGCTGACAGAGAGAAATTGAATTTTTTATATCAGAATAAATGATTGTGTACAATGACGCCTCAAAAACCTTTGCAAAATTAGGAAGGATTAACATACCTCTATATTTTATTACGTCTCCTACCTTTCCACTTTTGTAAATAAGACATACTTTCGATAACTTCCAACAGTCGGGGAAAGTAGAGATTCATAATGCAATGTTAAATAATGTTAACAATGGAGTAACAAAGACATTGAAACAATCTTTGATTAGAAAAATGGGTATGTGATCATGTCCAGATATCATTTTATTTTTTAGTTTTTAATAGCCCTCGTTACATCTCGTTCTGATAATTGATCAATGTGAATACATGGTAAATTACTTACAATGTTAGAAGGTGGCAATATATCAGATGATGGTAAGTAAACACTACTAAAGAATTGACTAAAGCTATTTACAATATTTTACAGGTTTTCAACCTCTCTTTCATTATAATACACTTTACCAGGTATTCTAGTAGTACCTTTTTTGAAATTTATATAAGTAATGAAGACGACGAAGGTGAATTCTAAGATGATGTTTTCGATAAGTTCGTGCTCATTATCATTACCATAATCTAGTAAAAGAGTATCTGAACCAGAAAATGGACTGGTCTGGGCTACCACATGATTGACCAATTTTTTAATTTGATTTGACACCTTAAAATTTCGTGGTTATGGATCATATGCAAAATGCCGTCTACAGGATCCAACCAGAGTGTTGGTAGTGATGAATCCCAGAGGCTTGTTCAAATATCCAGTCATAACTTTCAAAAGGATTTTCAATAGGCCAAGAAGTCAGTGGTGCTTTTTTGAATATTTAATGTGATATGGGCAACATTTGTACCAAGAGAACAATTTTAATAGACCAAGTTGTTCAAGGTCGATGGTTCGATTCCGTCCTGGAGCAAGTTAGAAATTTTATTTGTAATTTACTTTGAACTATGATGAAAGAGGGAATTGCCAATACCCTAGATGTGGTTCGAAATCCACAATAAACTATAGGGCCTAGTCTCTCTTTACCCAACACAAAATACTAGAATTTTTCGGCGTTACTTCGGTGATTTGAGAGACGGTTAAGAAAATATTTAAAGAAAACGTTTGAATATGAATTGATAAAATATCAAAATGAGCACAACATCGTATGGGAGATGAAAATTCCCATAAAACAAGATATTATTCGACCCTCGGTTACAGTAGATATATTCGAGCCCAGACATATTTTTTAATTCATATGTAGCTATTGATCTAAGAATGGCGTGAAAAATGATGCACAGCGTCCTGGTAAAACGTCGTTACACTGATTCTTTCTTTCAGGAGCATCAGCGCTTTTAATTATTAACACAATTTTTTAATTGAAAAAACAGCTAATCGCAAAAATTTTTGAATAATAAGTTAAATTTACCAAAGAAATCATCTTAACTCTTGAACCTACTTACCTATGAAACAACATAATTATTAGATCACCCCATAAAAACAATTAAAACACCAACAAACGACAAGAAATCAGACACCAATAAATATTTAAGAATCTTTAAATAACCTACTAAATCAATTACATCTGTGATATAATCGGACCAATAATGCTCACACAATTTGCATTAAACGTCCTAAGGCGTTTAATCCGATAATTAATTTTTGTTGTTGTAGAAAAGTTATTTAGCATCTGTGTTATATAAATGTAATTACATTTAAGTGTATTGAAATATTTACCTATGTTATTCTTAACATTTACTTTCTCCATTATTTGGAGAATTAAATTAAATGAAATGTTCACCCAAAGATTATTCAAGTAAAATCCGAGGTGCATAAATATTTTTCTCCTGATAATTTGTTGGAAAAAGTTATAATTTTTTCTCTCTATATTGTAATACAGGATGTCTGGAAATTCCTGTCCGCCAGAAAAGAAGCATAATCTATGTTAAAAAATCTTAATTTTTAACAGAGGAGGTCCTATAAAAGTGTCCTAAAATGCGTTTCTGAGTAGTTACGGGTGATTGAAGATGATCTCCAAAATGAAGCCATCCTCAATGAAAAGATACATACTGGGGAATTTTTGTCAAAGTAAGAAATGAAACTACTGAGCACATAAGAAAATATGTATCATTCATTAATCATTATAAGAACGTTTCATCTCTCGTGCGTGAACCACTATTTTATTATTTTTTTTTTTTCAAAAAACCATGTTTCTATAAAATATACTGGGAGACAAAAAAGTATCATTTTAAACACATTTAAAACTGCGTACCAAATTTGAAGTGCCTAGCTTAAAGCGATCAAAAGTTATGATAACACTATACAGGGTGTCTCACCAGGAACTGCATCGATCGATATAGGGAAAAGTACGCAACAGAAAATTTTGAAAATTTAGGGAGCTACTAACGGCAATGTGGCCAATCCAACTAAAATAATTACAAGAATCTGGCACTTCCGGTTATACCGGAAGTCGATACGAACTTGCTCATTATAAATGGAATACCCTACATATTTTAGGGTTTTCGAAAAAGAGCATAAAATTCTGAGTCAAAAATATGATACCCTATGCCTAAACCTAGCCGTTTCAGAGATATTTGACATTTTAAAAAAATGTTGACAGGTGTAATGGTTTACAATAACCTTTATAACTTTCTTCGTGTAAAAGATACTCATTTGTTTCTTGGCATGCAGAAAGATCATAAGGTGAGCTACGCTCTACAGTTTAAAGAAATTTAATAATGTTATACGAAGTGTTCCATTTTTGGCGTTACATTTTGTAAACTTCAAACCACGAGAACTTGCTTAAGTCAAATAGAATACCCTGTATTTTTTTTACATCAAGTTATGTATAATTAAATTCCTTTTTTTCTGATATAAGCATTGTGGGTGTTTAAGTTACAACTTTTTGAAATATGTGCGCTTTTCTTAGAAATTCAAGAATTTTTTAGTAAAAATTTTATCAATGCAGTTCCTAGTGAGACACCCTGTATTGACTTCGTGATTTAGGCGAATACACTCAAACTGCAAAACCTATTTATACAGATTAATATATCAGCGAATCCTACGTTCAAATAGACTAGTTTATATAACTAAAATTTAATGAAAATAGTAAAATGTTTACTTAAATATATCCAAGTGTTTGCTGTCTTGCTATCAAATTAACCAAACAAATCAAAATTTAATCTTTTCTTACATAAATAAATGCTAAATTGGATAGAAAAACATATAAAAGAAACGAACAACTCCTCAAAGCAATCTAGAAATTTAATAGTTAGGGAAATCAATAAATTTATATTTAAACATTCATTTATATTTGAGTTAATGACACACTTACCGGCATAAAACATGAAGTTATTGGTTAGTTTTATTAAAATTCAATGTTGAATATTAAATACTGATGGACTTATTAGTCATTACTTAGATAAATTTGGCAGTTCTAAATGGAAAAAATCTTTAAAGAAGAAAAATCATAAACTGCATATACAGGGTGTTCCGCGTAAAAATCCTCAGACCAATTACTGGGAAAATAAAAATAATTTTTTAATTATAAAAGCCGGCAGTGGCGGCTGGTCAGGGAGGCGCAGGGGAGGCTGGGCCTCCTCTACAATTTTGAGAGAAGCAGAATATCTCCAAACCAATATTTTTCACAAGTAGAAATTTCTACTTAGGTATATCTCAATTCCCAATGTTGTTTATAATTCATTAATTAATTTTCAGCGTAAAAAAAAATTTGCATTTCCTTTCCACAAACATGTAACATTGTAGTCCGGATAGTCCACTCCACATACGCATATTTCCCGGTCTCTCATTACGCTTTCACACTTGCTTGGATGAATTGAGGCTAGCGCTAGCCATACCTTATTTCAATACATTGTTCGTTACCTTGAATTATGGTGCATATCAGCAAATATTCTGGATCTGTAAAGTTAGGGCAGCTAGCCTCTAGCATCCCATCTCTTTCTACCGCATGTACACTTCAGTTGATCGTCGATCCCCTCTCTCACAACAGTTTGTAGAACAATGATAGTGGCAATTTGTGGTTTCGTGGGGAACAACATAAACATACATAAAATATTTAACAGGTAGTTGAAAAATAAGTGCTCTAGGTGAAAATGTTCCCAACGACATGTCTTGTTGTCCAGACGTGGTGGATTTAGTTATCATAGTTATGATCAAAAGGTAAGACTTCAAAAATGGTCAGACCTACACCGTCAATGCCGTCATTAGTTTTCACAAGTGGTAAACAAAATAGAGGGTTTAGCGATAGCAATTATCAAAATCGAGTGGTTAATGACATCAGCAGTTAGAAACAAATTATATTGTTGGAAATGTTTGTTATTTATTAATGATTAATCCTCAATTTGGGGAAGGGCCGGATTTAATAATTTGCAAAATTTGTCGCGAGGTTTAGAAAGGCATGAAAAATCTCAGGAGCATATTTCATCTTGAATTAAATTCGAAATGTTGAGTAAACAAAATATTGTAAATTTCTTGGATTCTGCGCATAAAGGAGCAATAGAAAATTTTAATGAAAAAGTCCGTGAAAATAGGGAAATATTAAAGAGATTAATTGATGCCGTTATATATTTATCTTCTCAAGAAAATTCCTTTCGAGGACATGACGAAAAACGCGATTCGTATAATAAAGGAAATTTCAAGGAGCTAATAGATTTTTTTAAAAACGTATGATCCAAAATTAAAGAACTTTTTGAATAACGCCACTGTTTTTTCCGGGAGTCTAAATCAATTCAAAATGACCTAATTGAAGGTAAAATTTATGAAGAACTACATAATTGCGAATTTTTCTCATGGCAAATTGATGAAACGACGGACATTACCTGTAAATCTCAACTTTCCGTAATTTTTAGATATGTAATGCACGGTGAGGTTGTTGAAAGGTTTGTTGGTTTTTTTGATGTGAGTAGTGGAAGAAACGCGGACAGTTTATTTAAATTATTAATCGACGAATTTGGTAAATTTGATTTGAAAAATAAATTAGTTACACAAATCTATGACGGCGCTACGGTTATGTCAGGACATCTTAATAGACTCCAAACTAAATAAAAGATATTGCTCCTCAAGCTTACTTCACTCACTTTTACGCACAGAAATTAAATTAGGTTTTAAGTAAAGCCTGTAACGGAATTATAGAAGTTAGAATATTTCTTCAATTTTTTCGTCATTTTTTTTCAAAATATAGTAAAAGATCTGATATTTTAAATAGAATTAGGGAACATAGAATTCCGAGTAATGCTCCCACTCGTTGGAATTTTTCATCTAGAGTTGTTCTCACTGTTGACGCATACAGGAAAAAACTTATTGACGTTTTTAATTTAATTTCGGAAAGTGAAGACTTTTTAAATAACGATCAGACTTTAAGAGCAGCTTACGGATTAAAATCGTTATTGTTGGATAAAAACTTCATATTTTTTCTAAAGGTTTTAAAATGATTTTTGGGCAAACTGATGTTGTTTTCCAAATTTTACAGAATAAATTAACTGATATAACATATTCTAGAAATAGACTTAATTCACTTATACCTAAATTAAAAGAATTTCGCAATAACGAAATACATTTCAATACTTTATATAATGGTTTTTTAGAAAATATTGAATTAGATGATAAGCCACAGTTTAAAAAATAAAGACAACACATAACTTTGACAGGACAGACATACATTACAAACAAATTATTACAGAAATTTTGGACACCATTATAGTTTCAATTAAAATTAGATTTTCCGATTTAAATACTTTGCAATGTTTTCTAAATCATTTCGTAACAGTCTAATGGACAAATTAATGGACCAGTATCCATTTTCTAACCGTATTTCGTTAAGAAATGAACTGCGTGTGTTGTATTTTGACCAGCAACTTTTAGCAAATTCAAAATCGCCTCAAGAAATGTTTACTTTTAGATATAATAATAATTTAAAAAGCTGTCTCTCCGAACTGTATAAACTTTTATCTCTAGTGTCAACAATTCCGGTAACCTCAGCTTCTGTAGAATGGTCGTTTTCAGTATTCAAACGCATAAAAACATTTACTAGAAACACAATAGCTCAAGACCGCCTATTAAATATATCGCTTATTTTAATAGAAAAACGTTTTTTGCCATAGTTGAAGAAAAATGATTTATTTTCATTTTATGAAGAAGTAATCAACCATTTTGCTAGTTTGAAAATCGCAATTTACCACTGATTTATAAAAATATTTAGACTTTACACCAAAGATTAATATAGTTAGTTATTATTTTAGAAGAAATATTTATTTACATTATTTATTTTTTAGAAAATATTTTTTTATGTAACTTCTTTTTCAAAACTATTTTAATTTTTATTAAAAGTAATAATTTTACACTCTGGCAGTGATAATGAATACAATTTTTTGTTTGTAGAAAAACACTTTTATTTATTAATTTTTTTCCAAAACTATTTTGATTTTTATTAGAAGTTATAATTTAATTATAAGTGGGATAGTAGGGCTACTCTGGCGATCAACCCACGACAAAAAAATTTAACGCGCCGTTGTACTACCTCAAGGGTGGTGGGAAAATGTGCAAATTGTAATCATATTGAAATTTAGTTGCTATTTAAATGTCAAGTCTCCTCTGTGGACAATATCATGAGCCGCCACTGGAAGCCGGTCCTTGTGAAAACCACTTCAGTGTTGGTGTCGTAAAAGGTTTAGACCCACTTCAATATTAGAGGTAGAGTACAACAAATAAATGGTAAAAATTCGTCTTTTAATCTATTCACATACAAAATACTATAAGAATATTAGAACAATTTCCTATAATTTATTCAAAATCCTTGAAACTTCTTTAATAATTATTATAACAACCAACAACAACAAAACAAATTAATTAAATAGTTAAAATAGAACAAATACTTCGCCTGCCTTGAACACCCAGTCCAGAACCGATCCAACATCCCTGTGCATGGTAATATCGGGGCAGTTGATGTATCTGGCGGAGTGAGGACAAATTGGACTTAAGGCTATTTTAAAATTAAAGATGACAATTCCTATTACTAAAGAGCGTATACTTGTAAAAAAAAAAGATAAAGGTCTATATATATGAGAATGAAAAATACATACATATTAACACCTTAAAATAATAAGTGTATATAAACGTGTAAAAATAGAACTGTATATTAAATGTACTAGACTTAAAAATATTGCAGCCGGGTAAACGAGAAAAATTCTGGACGTAAAAAATCTCGCTAAAAACAATTCTGAAACTTATCGGGAATATCGACACAGCTTAATTTTTAATTAAAATTCTTTATTTATTCTAAAATGGTTTGGAATTAATAAAGGGTTTTGCAAAATGTAGAACTTGGAAAAGAAATTTTGAAAAACTGTAACGAAATTGCAAGCCATTTCATTCCAGTTTATTGTTGTCCACGATGAATTAAGTTTCTGCCAGTCTAGTCAAGATGGCGCCACTGATTTCTACTGGAACAGTTGGTTTTGCAGATTTTTGCACTAAACATCTATCTATCTTTATTGCTCATACTCTACTCTCAAATGTTTGATTTTTTCCAAACAATATTCGCGTTTAGGTAGCAGAACACTACGATGCTACTTCCTTCTTACTAGTGTAGCGTTCTGAAGACAACATCTCTAGTTCAGCGGTCTGGTAAAATTTATATGTTTTCTGGTATAATTTTATGATCATCATTATTTAAAAAGATGTTATATTGATTTAACGCACCTTTGAGGTAATTTTCATAATCTCGTACCATATTTATCTTAATTTACGGCTTGGGCGAATTTGCTTTTTGGTGATCAGTTCACCTTGGTTGTTCTTTGGAACAGCCATCATTAATATTGATTAGTATAGATTTATCGTGCCTTGTTGGCAATTTATCTAATATCCCTCTGATATTGTAATAATTTCGTGTGCTAATTTAAACTAACTTTCGGTTATTATAAATTTCAGACTTACACGGCAACGGATGTCTCCATTTTGTATCGTAGTTAGTTGTTTTCTGTCTTTGTTGATGTTTTAGGTCACTTGGCTGCGTTGGTAGCTCTGAAAAGTGGTGACTGGTGACATTTGGAGATTGGTACACCTTTTTGGACTAAACCTATTTGTTTATAACCTTTGTGAAAATTATCTAATGTGGTGCATTTGTTTTGTGGTGGATCATTTTATACCAGTGCATATATTTACCAACCAGACCTCAGTAACGTAAGGTTTTTCTAAATTTAAAATATCGAATGCTTACTTGAACGTTTACTGAGTATTTAGTCAGGAACGTTGCTCTAGTGGAGCCTTACCTAGTTATCTGGCAATTGATTAACTTTTGATTATCTGCAGTAAACATATAGTCAAGCTATATATCTTTATTTAACTTTATCTGTAATTCATTATTAATATCTCTCTCCGAGGAACTAATAAATAATTTAATTTAACCTTACCTTTAATTTGAAAATAATCATATTGTTTTATATTTAGCAAATATTTATTTACGTTATCTTTCTAGTTGTCTGTCTATATACAGACATTCTAAATTATATTTTCTTGAAGATTAACTTCTTTTAGTAAAAAATATCTTAATATATAGTGAATACCTATTTCACTTTGTTTATTATCATAGCTACACCTAGTTTATTTGTTGGACTAGTATTTTTTCTATCGAATGTAACTTTTATCGATACTTAAGTTAGCTGAGTCTTCAACCTAAAATATTATGGGATACCGATCCTAGTTTATTTAGTTTGCAATTTACTCTGTAAATTTGTGTTAACTCTCATATTTTGTCTACGTAGCTGGACAATTCAAACGTCGCAGATTTTTACTTTGTTTTGCCTATAATACTGATCTCATAAAACTCTGCCCTTTCTATGTTAATACTTGGTCCAAGAGAAGAGAATAACTGGTGGATCGAACTGATCATTATATGCTGGGTGGAGCAGGAAAACGATATTTTATGCAACTGGCATTTTTTCTCAAGGGTAACTACAGTACTGACAGTGGTGATTCAAACTGACACCGAACCCATTAAGAGCTTAGCCATTGGTGGATTCTTCGCTGGACTAACCTATTGGAAGTTACGTAAGATCTTCGTCCCCAGCGAACGTTTATATATGGTCAGAAGAAATTTATAAGAGATTAGTCATTTTTTTTTCTCTTTCAATAACGTCATCATTTTTTTTGTGTGGTTAGTTTGTTGGTCTTCAACCACACCTAGATTTTTTTGACTAAAAGAGGCCATCTGAGCCAATGTAAGTAAATATTGTACATATACCAGTCTTTATTATACTTTTTATTAAATAATAACTTTTTGTTCAACTTCCTTCCTAACAGAATTCAAGTTTTAACATTATCTTTACCTTTTAAAGTAAACTTTTAATTATTTGGTACTTGCAAAAGTCCTGGCGCCCTAGATTTTGGTGGGAACTCAAATCAATCTAAGCCCTTATTCACGACCTGCTAACTGAGCTACCAGTCAATAAGTACAACCCCCAGCTTATTGTGTTATGCCAGCAATTGGACGGGGGGTGTTGCAAAACATACAAAAGAAACGAAAGGAAAAATGTGAATAAATTTTGCTACTTATAGTAAGGAAGTGGCCTAAAGTGGTTGCCGAAAAATCGGTAACGCCTGATAAGGTAATTTGTGTATAATTCGCCAATTTGAATAATGTTGACTGTTAGTGCAATTTAAGTTGATAAAATGTTTGAGACACGTTTTTGATGTAATCCACTATGGGTTAAACGTCGTTACAAAGTTGGCGTAATTCCCTGATGAGGGTGTATCTTGTGGAATTACTTATTAGGCGCGGGAATTTATTTTCCATTACTTTCAATTTGTGTATCGTCGTCGTCACGCACGCAGAACACCAAACCGATGCCACATAACTTAGCCTGTCTTACTATAGTAGTGTATATTAATTTTTTATTTGTCCTATTTGTTTCTTGCCATGAGGGGAAGAGATGCCTCGATAAGGAATAGACTTTTTGTATGAACTCTTTAATGTGCTTCCAAAATGTTAATCCTTTATCTAAAATGACCCCTAAATATTTAACGTCTTGTTTCGTCTGAATTTGTGTCCCCTGACCGGAATGGGAGTAATGAATTTTTGTCAATAATATCGCTTCTGATTTCTCAATGTTTACCCTCACCTTCCAGCGGCTATAGTACTCCGACGCACGTACCACATGTGCCTTCAGCAGCTGCCCAGCTGCCTGAGCATGGTGGCTGTGACAGTATAAGGCCGTATCGATGGCGCACATTGTTAGCTTGGTGTTAGGGAACTACGGAAAGTCGGAAACGTCTAGATTGTATAATTCCGGCGCGGAACGCTGGCTCGTATGTTCCTTGGTGTTGATAGTGTGTTGTTCACTATTACTCGCAGCATTCTGCCGTGCAGATAAGAGTAAATGAGTTTAATTAGAAATCCGGAAAAGTGATACCGATACAGTTTATAAATGATGCCGGGCAGCCAGATGATATCGAAAGCTTTCTCTACATCTAAGAGTACCATGGCGTTACTCTTACCGAGATTGTATTGTACCATGATATTGTTGACTATCCTAACGACCTGCTTCGTGGTGTTATGTATCTTCTTAAATCCGAATTGATAATTGCCATTCTCTTGCAGATGATCGTCCTGATAGGCATTAAACCTATATAGAACGATATTTTCTACAAGCTTGGACAGGGCAGAAAGAAGAGATATCGGCCGATAGCTATTGGCTAGCTTTACCTGTTTATTCGCCTTCAATATGGGGACTACCACTGCATTTTTCCACTTCGTGGGCCAATGCTGCAAACGCAGGATGCCATTAATGATATGCATAAGTTGTGCAATATCTTTCCTCAGCAGATTTTTGAGGGGCTTGTGATCAATAGCGTCTTGTCCCGGTGCTTTGTTATTCGCTTAATAAGCTTAGGAAGTTCGCTAGGGTTGGTCATGACGCATGAATTGCTGTCGTGTCGATGAAAATATAGGTTGAAATGGAATTAGCGAGACTTATCAAAACTCCCCTGTAGTCTCCTTTATCGATCAATGAAAAAATAAAACAAAACATTTCGGGGAATAAAAGAATGTTAATATTTGCAGCTTCAAAATCTGTTGTTGAAATGTGTTCCAAAATTACACCGGCACACAAAAAAAAAGTTGTTTGTACATTTGACGCCACCTACCTCCCGACATGTATTTCGACCCGCTGAATCCAAATTTGAACTCAGTTTGGACCTTACACCCTCAAATATCAGTAAATTGAAAAACCGTAAAAAATAGCGAAAATTGGGTGTTTCGGTAATAAAAAAAATTTTGTGGATCTAAACCAAGCCTAATTTTTATGTATTTCGATCCGCTGAATACGAATCTAAAGTATATTTAGACCATAAGCCGTTTTAAATCAAAGTAAATTGTAAAAAACCCTCGAAAATTGCTAAAAATGGCAAAAAATTGTGATTATGTTGATGAAAAAAATTTTGTAGACCCGACGTCATTTTTTATAGATTTTACAATTTTTCATATTTTCAGATTCTAAACTTGTATTTTATGCATAAAAAATACAAGAAACGTATTTAATCGTGTTTCATAGATTTTTTTAAATTTTTTCAACTGAAATTTTTTTGCTGTTTTATTGGTTTTTTTGCGATTTTTTTGAGATTTTGAGGGATTAATGGGCCAAATATATTACAGATTCGGATTCAGCAGATCAAATCCTCTTCGATCCGGGTCTACAAAATTTTTTTCATCAACATAATCACAATTTTTTGTCATTTTTAGCAATTTTCGAGGGTTTTTTACAATTTACTTAGATTTAAAACGGCTTATGGTCTAAATATACTTTAGATTCGTATTCAGCGGATCGAAATACATAAAAATTAGGCTTGGTTTAGATCCACAAAATTTTTTTTATTACCGAAACACCCAATTTTCGCTATTTTTTACGGTTTTTCAATTTACTCGATATTTGAGGGTGTACGGTCCAAACTGACTTCAAATTCGGATTCAGCGGGTCGAAATACATGTCGGGAGGTAGGTGGCGTCGAATGTACAAACAACTTTTTTTTGTGTGTGCCGATGTTATCAACATCAAAAAATCACCAACAAATTAATAAAAAAAAGAAAAGTGGCATTGTGAAACCGCTAAGAAATCTCCCGATCGAAATAAACACAGAAAAATAATCCAATCGGATCCAGATTCCCATTTTACCACAGATGAGTAGAAATACTTTCTTTAAAACACTGAAAGAAATTAATTTCCGCTGGAAAAATATAAAAGAAAATATTTAATACATATTCTAATGGCTATGATGGAGGAAAGTGAGATATTTTTCTTACTGGACCAGACCTGATGGAATGAAGGACAAACTGTTTCTAAACATTTAGAGGGTGGAAATATAAAAGTCGACGACAAGTTGTATTCAACGATTGACCAACAGAACTAAACTTACCAAGAGGCAAGGGACCCAACATATGGAAAATTTCCATGAGGACATAAACGCAGATCTGTTTTCACAATTGCAGGATTTGACACTATAGAATTTGCTCACTGTTGTGGACAGCGCTAGTTAGCATTATAAATCCATTGATTGCTTGCCAACAGATTCCTTGGGGAAAGATTATATAACCCAGTGGCTAGTTCGAAAAGAATCATGAGTAGATGACGTGTGGAAAAGAAAACTCAGTAGTCAATTAACACGAGAACAAGTTCAAGAGATTGTAGTTGACGATATGGTTAGGGTGCAATAGATATCTGTTCCTCAACTTCGACATATCATTGAAAATTAAATCCTTTACAATTATTATGAGCTCAGATAAAAGGGAAAGTCTCCCAAGACAACACAGCATGGTCATGTTTTAATAGGCGAGTGAAGAATGTGGTATTGAACAGTAATATCGAAAAGATCATTGATTTCGAGCAAATCTCTTTTAAAAACTTAATTATGTTGCAGATTTTTAGTTATATTATTATAATAAGCTTCATTTATTCAAATTGGTATCTACTAAAATATATCTATCTATCTAAACAAAACGTAATATCTAAATTTTGACATAAAAAAGTATGTGAGTTACAGCACAAAATTTTTTCTTTAGACGGTTTAAACGCATCAATAACCAAATATTTATAAATAATTTTCATACTGTTTGGAGCCCTACTACTTATTGTGGGAGTTTGACTGTACAGCTGTGGAATAACCTGTATATTGAAATTACTGCAAAATTTGATGATTTTCAAATCATTATTGATTCTTCAATATTTGAAAAATTTATCAAGTTTTAACATTGAAAATTTTTATTAATTCTAAGAGTCTACCAAATTTAAAAAAAAAGTTCTATACTAGTATATAAATGTGCTTATAATAAATTGTCGACAAACCTGCAGATAGACAAGCATTTATTTTACTTATTTTTCTAATTTTAAGGTGTTGAAAACGAATTTTTTTTTTCGACGCTAAAAAAAATCATACCTACTATATATTTTCAGAATTAACTTGCTACTAGTAATAAAAATTTTTTACAAGAAAAACTGTTTGTCCGAAGCCACATGAGAAAAGAGCATTTCAAAATTATCAGGCTTTGCTATGAAGACCTGTCCCTTAAGCGTTGTGAATTTTTCTTCTAAATATGAAACTAAAAGTATTCTCAATAATAGATTTTGTTATACTTCGATTAAATATACAACTGTTTATTCTCTGACCAATGTTACTAAAATACTTTTATAAGTGTAAAAATTATAATTAAAAAAAATTTAACACGTTTTTGATTTGATGTAAATCAAAATATTAATTCTCTGCAACATTTACACAGTGAAATGGTGTACGTGTAGATTTCTCATGTAGAATATTGATGATGGTTCTCACTACAGGTGGAGAGGGCATATTCCATACACGTCATTATTACCTTTCCTTTTAACGCCTGCGCGACTTGAAACAACTCTCGCTGTGTATTTTTTTTACTCAATATTGATAAATTCACTTTTAAATCCGTTTTCCTTGTTTCTTTGCAAATTTTGATACTGTGGGTTAAGCCCCTTTGTCAGTTAGATGTCGATATAGTTACTTGACAAAATGCAATTATTGTTATTACTATATTATTCTGATAATGCTGAATATTCTAATAATCTTCAGCGACATGAAAAAAAAACTTAATTTAAAAGCATTTGGAAATAAGTATGAAATTTTAGAACATTTATTCTTTTATTTCGTAATAAGACCTCGCTTTATAAGTCATAACTCATAACTAAAATGATCATCATTGGGCAATTCAATTTATTACATTTTTTATGTGCAACTCCTGCAATATTTTTTTTATGGGTGCTTTATTCGGAATTCAAATTGCTTGTAATATTAATTTTTTCATGTCTATCCGCTCCAATCATAAGTGTAATTTTTTTTCGATTAATAATACCAGGCAGATAATATAAATTAAAATTTATATGACAAAAGTAAATTTATTTAAACGATTCAGTTATTTACAGTATTTTTCATAAAATATACGATTAAAATATAAAGAAAAAAAATAATGGAAATATAATGAGGGGAACAAATTCTTCCGTTAACGGTATTTTTAAAATAATTTTATTATTTAATCTATCTTAACCGAATTTATCTGAAAGATTATTTACTTAACTAATATTAAATAAAGAAACTGCCACTGTTTTTTGTAATCCTAAAATTACAAAAAAACCAGTGGCTAGAACTTATTATCATTTAAAAACTTAAGAGGGCTAATCCGACTTGTGTTTGTAAGGTAATTTTTCAAAATTTATTTCGTCCATACGGTTTGGTCAAATTACACCAAATTTGGAAGAGCGGTAGATGAAAGTGCACTAGAGAATACATGTATCTTATTTTAATTAATTTTCACTTCATGTAGGAAAAATATACACTGTAAATATAGGTAAAATTTGAATGTGACTAGCTCCATAATTATTGACATAAATCGGTAAAATTCATACAAGGCTTCTAGAATGAACCTTCATAATTATGTTCAGCAAGTTTCATATTTCTATTCCGTACCATTTCGTTAAAAATAATTTTCTAAATAAGTACCTTTGCCAGTAGAAATGGAGCAAGGAAGTGCTGCCTCTACTGGGAATCACACCGTAACTAAGCCGGCTATAAACTGCTTGAGTGAAGGTATAGTCAAGAGCAAAATTATTCAGCGGCGGATATATAAAAACAGCAAAAACCCTCCGTAAAATTTGTAATAGTGTTTTGATTTGATATATATATTTTAAGTATGTATTTACTTACTATTTTGTTTATATTTTGTAATTATAATAATAGAAAAAAATAATAAATAATTATTTATGCACTTTTATATCATACAATTTTACATTAATAATAGGGAACTTGCCTATAATTTTAAAAATAAAAATAATACTAAAAGACATAGCGTAACGTTGTAATAAAACGTGTACTTCATAAAAAAAATAAGATTTCTAATTCCACGCGATCAGTATGAAGGATCTAAACAGCGATAAAATTAAAGTGGCTCACCATACAATATTCGGTAGTCGTCGCGCCGGGAAGCAACACAATCAGATGTTTTCCAATTCCAATTTAAAATCTTTATTCACAATTAAGTAGATTATTTACAACTTGTATGGGGTACAGAGTAAAATTTATATTAATATATACATATATTATATACAGAAAAAAAGAAAACTAAAAATCAATTCATTCATAAAATACTTAAAAATAATAATACAAACAAATTAACAAAGTATGATATTCTATATAAACATATGTACAATATGGTGTTATTAGACTTTGGTTGATTTGTTAGTGACTGTTCTGATATAAATATATAATTGTGTTTTATAGTACCGCTTATTGTAGTTGTACAGATATTTTAAAATGACCGAACAAGGTTTTTCAAAGGGCCAATCTGATAATTTGCCTAAAGTGGATATGTTTATGGTGGCATCTTTTATACAAAATAGTGAAAGTTTTTCCCTTGGAGAGGTCCGCGGGGTCAAGGCAGAAAAGTATGTATTTTTTTAGCTTTTAGTAATAATTTATAAACATAAAATAGTTATGACTTGATCACGGAATAAAATGAAATAACTACAAAATGCTTAGTCGCAACTAAGCTTTTTTAGCAGACTTAGTCTTATGTTTGAAAGAATTTAGGGTAATTCTTTACAACAGCCACTTCTATATTTTTCTTGTTTTTTTTTATACACACGTGTAAAGTGTCTCTATAGAAGACATTTGCTGCAAAGGAAATGTTGCGCAAATGTATAATTATCTATCGTAGGTATTTTCGTACTATGTTTTGGGGAAAGGGAAATAAGTGATTGTGTCGTGTTATCATTCACATAACAGATAAATGTAAGATTTGAATAGAATAAATTAAAGGGCAAGGGAAAGGTATTTGCAATATACTATATATACTAGAGGTAAACATTTTACTCTTCGCAGACAGTAGTGTTATTGAACTTTTATATAATTGTTGCACATTCTGTAGGATACTCTTCGCAGTTTTTTGAAAAGAATCTTGTGTTTGTCTTATAAACTTCATTCTTACAATACCTAATGTATTGACTACATATTTAATTTTCTTTCCCGATGGTGCCGACTGTATTGGCGAAATGCGTGGCAGTATATTTTATAGTATAAACTAAGATTCATTCTTACAATACCTAATATATTGATCACATATTTAATTTACAACTTTTTTCATCTCCCGATGATGCCAACTGCGTAGGCGAAATTTGTGGTAGTATATTTTACAGCATTTTGGTGTCTATAGAAAATTACTTTAATTTTAGTAGCACACTGAAAATTGCAGCCCTCTGTAGATTCATATTTTTAAATAAAATGTCCTATAATTTTTTTATTTACTATTTGATTTTTTTCAAAAACAATGGATTTCTTCCTCTAGCTAACACTAACTTATAGCCCAAATTTCAATTCGATCGGACTTCTTTAGTTATCGTGCTTACAAGAAACGTGACGGACGGACAGACGGACGGACAGATGAACAGACGGACATTTTGAAAGTTGTTCAAAATTCGATGACGAACGAAATGATTTTTCTTTGCGAGCGATATTAACGATTTTAGAAATGTCCCGATCAAATGCAATATACTCTTCGTTATCGTATTTGCGAAGAGTATAATAATAAATAGCTGTTTACTTTAGCACCAGGAAATTACCTTTACTTAGTATCACTAAATTATATTCTATCTACTAATCTTATTTTCTAACATTGTATACACATTCTTTCTTTAATCCTACCCTAATTAATATTCAATAATTCGGAATTCGGAATATTTTATTGCTTGCCTGCGAAAAACTAGTAGATAGACATATAGTATTTAATGATGTACTTACATTAAAATGATCACACACATGTAGAGACCTACATGTCTGTGAAATGTCTTTTTCATTTCTTCTACACGCTTTTTGCCATTTTGATCGACGAATCTTATCTTCTGGCAATATTATAAATACTTTATCTGGCACTTTCATTGTAGTATTCTTACACAACGGTACAATGCAATATTTAAAATAAGGAGTTTTTGTTTCCATTTTAAGTATACACTTAAAATTTATCTGAATTCAAGCGGTCGAGTGCTGGGATCTCCGTCGTCGTTTGTAAATTGTATGGTGTGATGTCATGACTACTCCCGCGCTTTTGAACCTGTTTGAAACGGTTCGCTAGCGCGCGAAACTTGCTCTGCTAACCCTTGTAAACAATTTTTTATGTGTTTATATAAAATGAATAGATTATAGAATGTTTTATGAAAATTAAAGAATGAGAAGAGAAAAATGTAAATTGATAAAAATGAAGAGTGGAATATGGGGAGGTACAACTAACACACAACATACAATTACTTATACAATATTACTTTACCCATCAATAAATTACGTAATAGTACCCGTAATGGACTACCTAAATCATTTTTCCAGTAGAAACTGCATACACTAAATATTAAACTGTATTATGGAATATAATATTATATAATTAAAATAAAATAATTAGGACGGTTATTTCTATTCTTTAATAATTTACGTGTCAGTAATTCCACTGTAACAACGGTCGAAACCCAAAAAGACAGCAGTTTTTATTTATTAATTAATAATAAATAAAAAGAAAGTAATTATTATTATATTTCAGTTTATATTTCGAGTTGTATTAGTTTCGCGGAGAGCTTGGTTCCCTACTATATTTATTAACCAGAGTGTACATATCGACCAGAACAATAGATTTTATTGCTTTACTCTATCCCGTCGTAATGTGTTGCTAGTTCACGTACTCTGGAACCAAAATTCTTTTCTGCACGACGTTCATTTATTTTATATACGTCTGTTACTTTCGGAACTTCCTAGAGAGAGACACAGTCAACGGAGACTTTTTCTTAACTAGGCCCCTTAATGCATAAATTTGTCATTCTATATCAAAATTTTCATTGTTATTATTATAACTATGGATGATAAATGATATCATGTATTCGATAAATACCGAGTGTAACCATAGCAGCTATTGTCGATATCACGAAAGAATGCCGTTACATCATCGTTATAATTCATATGAATCCACTGCGTTAGTCAAATTCATGCTTGTTGAAACGTCGTCCAGATATAAACAAACTTAACTCGTTGACAGGTGAAAAAAAACATAACTTACAATTTGTCCGCTAAAAGTCAGATTAATTTAACGATTTCGTCAGTCTTTAAATTTAAATTAAATTTATGTTTTTATATAATTTGGCAAAATGTAGATTGCTTGTTATTAATAATTACATTTAAATTAATTAACATCATTAAAAATAAGAACACTGTCTGATGATATTCTAGAAAAAGGGTTTTGTATGTATTTTTAAGAATCATTATTATTACACATTGAAACATACCGTTTGTTTTGAGGATTAACTATCGTTAGTTCTGAAAGCATTTGTTTTTCGTATATAAAAATCAATAAAATGAAGAAAACGGCAACAATCAAAAATAAACAAATCTGTATTTGACAGCTGACATGCAGAAAAGGAGCGCCTAAAACCTGAAACACGAGCCTTCTACTGCGCATGCGACAGTTGATTATAGACACAGTTTTAAACTTTGGGCATCGTGCTATAGAAAAGAGTGTAATATTAATACTAATATGCATTTGGAGGCTGCTCACAAAACCATTAAATACTGTCATTTAAATGGGACCAAAGTACAAAGATTGGACAAGGGATTAAATGCAGTATTAAAATATATTAGAGATAAAACTGTTCAAAGGATAATAAAAAATAAAAAAGAAAAACATTCTTCAGAAAGGAAACTGAAAGTTTATAAACCTATACGAACTCAAGATGATGATGAAATTAAAATCCATTTGGAAACATTTCGCAATAATGCCAACAATATAGATTCTTTTGAATCTGACATTACCAAGGACTTTAATAAAATTTTAAGGGAATCAAAAAATGTTACAGACAACGATTTATTAGACCAGTGTAGGGACCATATAAAAAAAGCATGCTTACTTTTAAAAGTTGGTTTATCGAATGAAATAGAGCAGGAGATTGATGTAAACAAAAAAAAGTAAAAGAGAAGACAGTACAACTCAGGAACCTTAAAATAAAAAAATCAAAAAGCAAGTATCGTTTTTTCAACTAAGAAAAATAAAAATTATAAGTTGAACAAAAAGCCTACAAATGATGAAAATTCACTAATACATGAACTGTTACATAATTAAAGATTCCAGAAATGATCACAACTATGTTTGATTTTGTTTTATAATAAAAGTATAATATTATATTTAATAAATAGTTTTTTTTTTTAATATTTTTGTATTTCTGATGATCACAATATTATGTTTGATTTTGTTTTGTAATAAAAGTATAAATAAGAATTATTTATTATAGATCTTTGTTATAGATAGACAAAAGAAGCTCGAGAGTTTTAAAAGCTTTAAAACGTCAAATTAGCGCATGCGCAGTAGAAGGCTCGTGTTTCAGGTTTTAGGCGCTCCTTGCAGAAACAGGAAACCATGAAACATGTGATAACGACGCTAGTCAAAAGCGTTTGACCAGACTGATATTATTCTCGCTTGTTACTGAAACGTACGAAATTTTTCTTTTTCGTAATGTATCAACAACGTTAGCCTGAGATATTAACAGTCACATATAATGAACTTACTGGCTCTGTCTCCCTCGCTTTATTATTTCGTAAACAAAGAACGCTTGAATAGCGTACGTTGTAGATTAGAAATAAAGTGACTTCGATTCCGTTAAAGAAGGGCTCAGTAAATGTTCGATACAAGGTGATGCAAACTTTCAACATATTTTGCAAAAATTCTGTTGTTTTTGTTGTTGTATTATGTGTGTTCAACATTGTCGTATTTTTTTCTCTTTTAGAGAGTCAAACGCTAAATTAAAACAGTTTTTCTGTTTTAATTAACTACTACCACTAAATTGTAATATTATTATTATTACTATGAGTACATGATGGTTTTGTTTTCATTTATTTTACTATAATATAGACATTAACTTTTAGTACCTGAGTTAGAATAGATATTATTGCTTCATTGACTAAGTACATATTTTTACTCTTACATTATTATATTACTTTTAAGATCAATGACATGGCTTTAATAATGATCGTATGTCCACGTGTTCAATATTTCAAAGATTACGACAGCCTTTTAATACTATAAGACATAAAAAGTGTTACATTACATTGGAAAGACTTTGTCGACAGTTTTATTGCTATTTTTTCTTTTGCTGCCACTTGCCAATTAAATTTAGGTCAGACACACCAGATTACAATGATAATGTTACTATGTCGTCCCATTTTCCAGTACACACGTTTTTCAAAAGAATGTCTAGATATGTTGAATGGAAACCATTTAGAAGTAATCAAACAGAACATAAATGTTGAAAAACATGAGTGAACTATATAAATTAAAAATATACAGGGTGTTCCTAAGTAAGGCATAATTTGATATAATTTTACAAGAAATTTTTCGGAAAGCGCTCGAATGCTGTTTTCTAATTGTCACCTTTTAAAACGTTCTGATTATTTTAGGGTCATATGACGTCATGTGACTGATATATTTATTTAAAAGGTAACTTATATTTGATTGTGTCACTTGATAGAACATATTTTTTTTAAAGTAGTTGTGTAAAAAATGGTTGAGATAAATAAGGTCAAAGTTAATAAAAACTATTTTTGTACGAACGAGAATAAAACAGTAGTTTACTGCATCAAATCAGGGACTAAAACAAGCGTTTATTCCCTGAGGGATTTAAAGTCGCCATGGAAACCAATGAACAATACATATATAACGTAATATCAATTTTTTTATTATGTCAAACTTAATGGTCGAAAGAAAAAAAATTAAAAATCAAACATATAAACTATAAAATGTAACTTAGTTCAAATTAAAAGTTAATAAGGAAATTTTCACAGTTTGTAATATTTGGTAATTAATAATATTTAGTAATCTAAACGTCAAACAGAAATAAATAAAAAATAATGTCAACGAGACAATTAAATACAAAGATACCTAGATAAATTTGAAATAAAATACAAAAGCCTCGTGGTTATTGTTCGTTAGTATTTACGTTTAATTTTTTTTTATAATAAAAATTATGACCAGGACAATAATATCTAAACATTGTATGCACCTCGGGAGTAAAGTATGTTTTAGTTCCTTGCATGAAAGTTCATTTCGGGACTAAAATACTCACTTTCCTCCCATTGTGCATAAATAGCTATTGTTTATATTTCTCACGAAAATATTTAATTTTTTTACCATTGTCATTTTTGTAACAAACCAAAAATTTCACACTTTTTATTAAGTTTTGTTTGTATCTAAATTGATTTCAGTCTTTAATTTTCTGGTGATAAATAGTTATTTCTTCGTCTAAACCAATTTTTAATAATTTACTAAACAAAAATCCTATCAAGTCAGAGGAAATAATACAGATACAAGAGAAAATCTTCATGGCAGTGTCAGGTCAGAAATCATGCCTTAAACATTGTACATTGTTCACAGAAGGTGAATGTATGCACAGGGAAAGCAGGTAATCGAGTTCTAGAATGTTAGTTCCATGATAAAACACTGATTGGGCATCGCTACTTGGAATTTATTCAATTTGGACTTCCGCTTTAGTACTTTTGTACCCCAATCTAGAGTTCCAAATCTGTGATATCGGCAAGATGGTGCTCCTCCTTACCATGCCTACAATGTTCGCCAATATTTAGACCAAAAAAATGGGACACCTATAATGTGGCCTGTAAGGTCACCAGACCTAACCCCACTCGATTTTATATTGCGGGATTACTTAAAGAATAGGGTCTACAAGGATATTCCTAACAATACAGAAAACTTAAAAGAAAGAATTTGGCAAGAAAAATATCTTTTTCTGTTATGAAGAATTTATTTTTCTTGTTAGCGGTCAATTAATTATGCTGTAAGTTTTTAATCTATTTAAAAAAGTTCTACTAATTTTAATACTAATTAATTACCTCAAAATTATCTAAAATTTCTGGTTTTCAGTTTTGAGAGTATCGTAGGCTTCAGTCTTCACGTATCGTAGAGTTTATTGATAAATTTATTAGGATGAAAAGTACTTTTCAGGCGGTAAGCAATTATGAACAAAATAATGGATACCATAAACAAATAAACAAACTGTCACGATTTTTCAATTAAAATAAATAAATGATAAAAAATGTATTGTTTTCTTCTTACAATCGAATAAAAAATGACACACGGTGGAAAATGTTTTTTGTCCTGGGACGAAAAGTACTTTTCGGACGCTAGGCAGTTACAAACAAAATAATGATCAATGTAAAAATAAGTGAAAAAAAACTGTCATGATGTTCTTATTAGATTGTATCAAAGTGACGTGAAGTTGATTACGATTAGATTTTTCACTTAAAATAAGTACAGTAAATAACTTTCATTATTTTCTTCTTACAATCGAATAAAAAATAGTGTACACACGGACAAAAATGTATTTCGTACTCATACGGTTGCCGAACTCAGCTTCGCCTCGTCCGGCAATATTACGTAATCGTACGAAGAACTGAATTTTTCGTTTTTGTGTCATAAATAACTATTTTATTCGATTGTATTGAAAAGTGACTTTTTTCGCTCAAATATCTGGACAAAAAGATCACATTTTTATAACATGTATTACTTTTTGTTGTGGTAACTAAGCGAGTACATTTCCAGACCGAAAAGTACTCTACGGACGGTAAACATTTATGAAAAAATAATGGATACCAGAAACAATGGAAACAAACTGTCATATGATGTTCTTTTTTAGATTGTGTCAAAGTGACGAAGTTGATTATAATTAGATATTTCAATTAAAGTAAATGTAATAAATACATTCTTTTTCATTTTCTTCTTACAATCGAAAAAAAATTGTGTTTGACACACGGAGGAAAAAAATTTTTTTTTCGTCATTGTGTCATAAATAACTATTACATATGTATGAAATATAATTAAAATCTGACAATAATCAACCAAGAATTAGAGTAATCTTATGGCATTTTTGGCACTGCGTTTGTTAGAAAAGATCAAACATAAATTATTTTAAGAATTTTTCTCAACAAAAGTTGTTACACAAATCTTTTCAAGAATATATTTTATTTCAGTCACCAAAATAACTTTCCCACTATTCTCTCTTTCATTTGGTAATACTGTCGATGACTTCTGTAAAGAATTGGTGACCACCCAGACTTCCTTCAGCTCATGTTGTACACCGATGAGGCTACATTTACTCGATAAGAGATTCTTACTATGCATAAAACGCATGTTTGACCTTTCAGAAGTCTTTCAGGAGCGGTTTTCATGCAATGGTGTGGGTAGGAACAGCGGATGATTATTTAATTGGACACCACATTTTGCCACCACGCATAATTGTAGCACACTTGCTACAGTTTCTGGTTATCTGAACTTCTCGAAGATATGCCTCTTGCTATACACCAAGATATTTGGTTTCTCTTAGATGGCAGCCACACACACAATGCTCGCAACCTATAAGACTGACTTACTGTGATAAGTGTGATATTTCCGGAAAGATGGGTAAAAAGAAACGGATCAGGAGTATGGCTTACCCGATCGTCAGATCTAACTCGTGCGATTCTTATTTCTGTGGCACATGAAACAACTTGTTTACTTAACTCTTCAAGCCGGAGTGCAAAATGTTGCGGATAGCATTATCCAAAATGTTGATGTTTTCAAGGCAGTCTATTGCAAAAGGTGCCTGAGCTTATGTAGAAAATCAGGGAGAGCATTTTTAACATTATTTACTTTAACTTCATTACCGACACACACAACGCCATATAACTGCACACTTTTTTCCTAATTACATCGGTCCAAATGACATTTGTTTAACTGTCGGAGAAAGCGAACATACCAAGTTATCTTGTAAAGTGGGATTTTTGTTTTAATTTCTATTTGAGCAATGATTTAATAGAACTTTTGTTGATTTGTGTGATTATGATTAACAAACATAACGTCTTTGATTTCCAACTGATAATCTATTCCACTAAAGGTAGTGATTAATTGTTAGGAGTATCTTAATCAAAACATGGCTGCCTTAAAATGAGAACATTGGTATATATACGTAAAAATTTTAATATTTCAGCATTATTCAGAAACATTGGATAATATTTTATTGCTCTGTAGGTATGGATTACGTAAATTACGATCGTTTACTTATTGGACAAATAATGCGGTTATTAACTACAACTGTTATTAGGGGTATCAATAATTGAAAGGGTTTAGAGATACTTTCTTTATTTTTTACTTGCCTCAAAGTGACCAAAAAATATGAGAAAATTGTTTATATATCCTCTCATATTCTAAAGTTTTTTTCTTCGGTTTATTTCGGAATCATTCTGTATGTTGTATTTGTTGTAATTACTGAAAACATAATAAGAAATACATAGACATGTCGCCTTTATATAAAACTGTATCTTCACATACCTCGTCCCTTACCGTCCTCAGTTACTATCGACTATTACAATTATGTATTATGTAAAAATTATGTTATATAAAATATACAGTATGAATCCTAAGTACGTTCCTGTTACGTAACCCAATGCTTGGCTCTAGCTAAGTAACTAAAATATTTTTTATTATGCAATTTTAAACTTGTTGAAAACGTTTTTCCAGCTACCGTATTTTTTTTAATCAAAAGTATCTAGAAGCATTTGTAAATAAATAATTTAACTACGTAAAGACTTTTCAAATTAAACGGTACCTTTATTTTTAGTATATGTATACGTGTTTATATGTTTAAATCATGCGAGCGTACATGATTTATTTTTATTTTTACGTGCTACATTATTTTTAACCTTACGCTTCGAGTGGTCTCCAAAATGCATGGATTACTAAAGATTTGTTCAAATCACAATAACCGATAACAATAATATTTATTGATGTTACTGAAATACATCAATGAGTGAGTATTTGCTTCAGTGCCAAAAATAATGATTATAAAAAGCAAGAAACATGTTTTTTAATTCGCATTCAACAGTGAGACATTAAAACCACTAAAAAATATAATCAATCAAGTCGAATAAACCATTTAAGATCTGTTTGTCTGTAAAAATCATAGAACCAATGTTACTCCACGAAATTAGTTGGTTATAATTCTAAAAATAAATGACAGGTGATAATATTTGATTACACTAAATTTACTACCTTGACGCAAGTTTAAGAATTTTTAAATCGTACAAAAATGTTGTAGCCACAGCAGTAGATTTCACACAAAAAATTTATATTATTGTCATTTTTGCACCTGACTAAGCTGAAATTAAGTATTTGTCCAAAGATTGTCGTAATAATTGTGGGTTATCGGGTTACTTATCTGAAGAATTTTATTATATAATTCACTCCCGTGCCAATTCAATAAAAACAAAAGCTTTCGCAACTTTAATGAACTGCTACTCGTCGTACAGTACTGATGTTTTGTCATCGTCATATTTTCTATAATAGAAAACTTGGCAGAACTATACTTTCACGGAAACTTATGCTGCACAATTTTATTAATTGCAACTCCATTATTCTCTTCAATTTTCATTGTGTAAATAATTTAAAGGTTCACCTCCTTTAATTCTTTCCTTAGATTTTGATTCCACAATCAGATTTCTTATTGAACTTAAAATGTATAGGGGTGAAGAATGTTTTTCTTAAATTGAATACTCTACAGTTATATGTATAAATTTCCGTGAAAACGGATTAGCGATCATGCAATTTTCACTCAGAATAGAGCAAGTGTGGACAGTTTTGTTGTTTATTGTAATGCTAATAAATAATAGGTATACAGAACAGCGATCGGCAGAATTCAGCAGCTTATCCTTTTAAAAGTGCTGCAGCTGGAAACATCTGGTGTCCTGAATATCGGCCGGACGGCGAAAGGATGATTGTTGACCGATAAGAACAACTTCTGCACGTTATCTATTAACATACATGGGATTTACGAATCGGTTCCCAGGGATGGTTCTTACAGATATAATATAATATATTGCAAACACCTACTGAAACATTCCCAAACTACAAACATATTAAGTACATTTCATTTAATTTTACAATGTTTATGGTAACTTAGTTTTGTCAGGGAATGCACTATATTAAATTAAAACTTAATGCGTAATAGATTCTTTTAAATTACAGTATATTGGTAATTTACATTACTAAAGGCCAACGGTTGTCCCTAGCGTGGAGGGGGGAAAACATATAACAGGATCAAACAGTATATTGCATAACGTGGATTCATTTGGACGTACCTAGGTACTAAAAATGCGCAGTTAAAATCTCACAACGTACTAAACCGACGCATGCTACAGTAAATTTTTGAATTTGCGATATTGCCGATTTACAATTTGATGGTAGACAATTGTATTGCACTAGATGTAACAAAGCAATTTCGTGGTCATGCAACACAAATATTAATAGACATATTTTATCAAAAAACCATAAACAGAGCGTAGGTGGCTTTACTTACAGTGACATGCAACGTAATTTTAATTTAGATTTGGTGGAATTTATGATAGGATGTAACATACCGTGGTCGAAACTAGACAATCCACTTTTTGACCAATTTTTGGGAAAATGTATTAGTGGCAAATATAGAAATGTTAACGTGCCTTCAGGGTCTACACTAAGAAAAATATATTATTAACGGAGTGTGAAAATATTAGACAGAAAATTTCTTCTGAGCTTAATGGGAAGTACATTTGACCAAGCGTGGACGAAACCATTAATTAGCGAATGATTTAGTGGGTGCATTGGAGGAAAATTGTTCAATGGGCGGGCACTTGATTGCATTTAAAGTTTTAGAAACTACAAATTCTCGCAGTAATGCGGAGGTAGTGAATTCAAGTCTACAAGAGTTTTGGTATGACAAATATGCAGAAAATAAGGACAAGTTCTTATTATTTCTTACCGATGGAGTGAATTATATGAAAACTGCTGGAAGAATTTAGAAGGAAACATATCAGAATATACTTCATGTAACATGTTTAGCACATGGGCTCATAGGATTGCTAAAGATATTGGGGGGTGCTACCCTAATGTTGATAATTTGATATCTAGTGTAAAGAAAGTTTTTCTTAAAGTCGTGTACGGTTATTTCATGAAATTCTACCAAATACTCCATTACCTAGGAACTAGGCCTAGTTTAATGTGATTTAGTGAAGCCTGGTACATGCTCAGAAATGAAACTACATATAACATTACTAGATCTTGATACAGCGGACAGCAATTGCGCAAAGCAACAAATGCATGGAATTTTTGGAAGTAATTCTGCAAACCCTCAAATTAGTCATGACTGAGAGAAGTCGGTACCAAGTATTATCCCTGTGGTAATTATATCCTATGAACGCGAGCCCGTGCGAGTCCTGTCACAACATTAAAGCAACAACCACGTAGCAACTATGAGAACTAATTATAGCCAGTGGTGAGCATGTGCATGCTGGCGAAAATTAAGTCTACAGGATACTGATAAAAAAAATGGGAAAAGTTACAACAGCCAACATGTTAGGTTGTAAGATGAATGTTAAATTTCATCGATACAGGTACTGCAGTTTCATTGATCAAGCAAGCTGTTTTGGTCTACCATATTATTAAAGTACAATCTGAGAGAATCACGCGATTCTTGCCCTGTAACGCTGTAGAAATATGAAGTGTAAATATGCGTCATCAGATGCCTGTAGCGAATATTGAGGATGGCCTCGTATTAGGAATAGATTGAAACAAAAACACGAATTTACGATCAATTAACAAAAAAAAAAACTAAAGTTAGGTTGTTGACATGCGAAAGGACACAAGTAGATTAAACACACCGTAGGTGTCAGATGGTCGCATATAATTGGCCAAAGTTTCTAATCAAAATTTTTTGAGAACTCGACCATTTGTAAATACCCAAATAATAAATATTATCTTTATACAAATATGAAAATAAACAAGAGAAAAAATATTAAGAGTACGAATCGTTTATATACGAGCAGCTTATTTTCAAAACGCAATTTCTGCAAAACACTTTTTTTAGGAGTAATTGCATAATTTTTTTAACTAAAAAAATTTTTCCCCTATATTTATCATATATTTTAAATTATAGAAACAGTATTTTACTAAAGATAAATATACGATTTCTAAAAAGAGTTCATTAAAATCAGTTAAATGTCATCTATATCTCAATAAACGTTTTGTCAGAAATTGTGTTTCGAAAATAAGTTCCTCATACAGTGTGACGCCCTTAAGACTATAACACCCCTATAACTTTTTTAGTTTTATCCGATTTAGACCTAATTGGTCTCAAAATATAGAGGTTATTAAGGTCTACTTATGGCCATAAAATCATATATCCTATTCGAATTCGAAGCTACTTACGATGCAAGATTGAATGAAAAAAATGCAAAAACGTATTAGGCATTTTTTTTTGAAAATAATTTTTTTAATTCTATCAAAAACAAAAAAAAATTATTTTAACTGTTTTGGCGAAATTTTTTATTTTTTGTTCTTAACCAAATTTTTCAGTTGGCCTTTCGGTTTGATTCTAAACAACTTTTATTAATAGAATTTTTCACAAAAAAATGACGTTTTTTCATTTTTTTCATTTAATCTTGCATCGTAGGAGGCTTCGCATTTGAAGAGGGTAAATGATTGTGTGATCATAGTGAGACCTTAATGACCTTTATCTTTTGAGACTAATCATTAGGTTTAAATCGGATAAAAACTAAAAAAGTTATAGGGGTGTTACGGTCTTAAGTGAGACACATTATAGATAGCAAGACGTGATGAAATATTCTCAAAAAGCGTTGTATTTTTAAACGAAGGTGCTAAAAAAGTAAAAAATTAAAGTTAACTACTTGACGCCTAAGTAAAATTGCAAATAATTTCATTAAACAACATCGGGACGTATTCAAGGCATGAAACATAAACTGAAATGTGCAAAGGTGATGAAATCCAGCACATATCGAACTGTCTTCAGAACGTCATAGTGATAAGAACAGAAAACATTTGAAGACAGTCTAGAAAATGTCCATACAATATTTAATTCAAAGAAATGCATGTTATTTAAAACTAAAATTGGAATTTTTGAGCATACTATCATTAATTCGATGATTTGCAAAAGGAGTTGCTGACAGTTGCTCTATTATATAGATTTATGGAAACTAAGACAGTCAGTGTTGATCAAGACATTGTGAGAATGCGTTTCGAGGATTTAAAGAGGTTCTTTGTTCTGGTCCAGTTTTGTCATGCCCTCAGCCACATACTTGATACAGATGTGACTGATATTGTAATTGGAGCTGTTTTATCACGAATCCGTGATGAAGAAGAAAGATTTCTCAAGTATTTTAGTAAAATTCTATCAATACCAGAGTGAAATTATTTTGCGTCATGAAAAAACGCTTGCGGTAAGTAATTTTCACAGATAGATATCGTAAATATTCCTTATGTCATTTTATGCTACCAATAAATTTAATACCTACCTAGCCGTAATTTAATGTTAAAACCTGAGTTAATATGCTGCTCTACATTCATAAAACAGAGTAATTATAATTATTAATTCAAAGCTTCTAATTGGAGAACTAACAGAACTCAATTGAGGTGTTGGTAATGCAGGGATTGCGTGAAGGGTGCAAAGATTGGGCCATGTAAAATTAAACTAAAATAATATTCGCAATACAGCGTTAGTGAGAATCTATTATTAATATGGACATTCGATTGGTATTTTAAAAATGGAGTCTGTACTTGAAAGCATTTTTACACAATGTTTATATAGGACTTTTGCTTCGTTACTCAGGTCATTCTAAAACAATTATGTACTTGAATAGTCACAAAGACCTTAGCAATTCTTAGTTACTAGAGAGCTATTTGATAACTAAGAACTCATTTACAGTAATATTAATTAAAAATCTTTTAAATAACTGAGAGGTTTTTAAAGAGTTTTTCTTTTAGTTCTCTTTCACAAGCAGAGGCATACGATACCGCATAATCCACCAAGATACAATATACCCATGTTATCTCTATTTCAATACCGATATAATACATTATTATCAACGGGAATTTAGGAGAAACCAAAAGTCATTGGGAGAAACCAATTTAAATATATTTTTTTAAACACGTGTTATTATACACCATAAAATATATTGCATGTTACAATTAACAAGTTAATAATATTAAATGTCTAATACATATACATATTTTTTATATTTACCCCACTTTTTCATCTGAAATGTTTAACCTACTTGCAGTATGTATATAGATACATGAAAATAATTCAAGATAATAATACGCTATTGGTGAAATATTAATGTGAATATACAGTTTATATTTCATTATCACCCATTTTTGAATCAATTTTATTTTTCATCACGTTAGTCATCTGTCATAATCATTTTTAAAACTTTTATATTTGTTTAAATGTTAGTTATTGGCACAAATATATCGATGGAAATTAAGTACTTCTCGCATTGCAAACATACCTACTGCAAATATCTTTGATCATAATACTACATTTAATTTGTTAGTTTCGAAAACTCAAAGAAATAATCTGTTTTCCTAGATAACTTACATATTTCCATAACACAAAAATTTATTTTAACTTTCAGATACCTGAACTATAAAAATATACTTTTGTAGCTTTTATAAAAATAGAAAATCAATCAAAATTAAAGTGAAATAATATATGAAGTAAACCTGGAAGCGATTAATTGTTAAAACAATAAAATAAATGTATTCTATCTCAGACGTTTAATTTACATAAAATTCTTCAAGACTAATTGTAGCTATTAGTTAGAAATTTTCTGTCAGTAAAATTAACAACCGTATATCGTACTTTTTAAAATTGTAACAGTTCGATTAGAAAATTGGTAAAGGAACAAAATAGTAATATAATAAATATGTTTATCTCAAAATAAAAATTGAATTTTTTATTATTCATTTATTTAACGTCAGCCTATTTCCGCTACCAGGGTGAATCACCGATGCCAGGAGACGAGCTACCGCCAACCTGGAAACTATTCCGAACCATTTCTTTACCGAAGAGTGGGAATTTTATACTTGCCTAACATCTTATAGACAAGGGATCAACTGCTTTACGTCCCTTCCGAAGGATGGTACTTTTTTTATCGCGAGAAGTATTTACTCGAAGGAATATTGAAATTGAGGTAAACATTTAAACTACTTTTATATTTTTTGCGTCGCGGCAAAACAATTATACTTTTAACGGCCCCTTTTTTGCTATTGTAGTAATATGCCGAATTATTAATTTTTATGAATTATTTAATTGTCATCAATTCAGGTAGTGCAAGAAAACAAATAGTTTTTAGCATGTGTCCTAATCTAATTTATGAGGATGTTGCAGCCATTTAAAAAAGCCACAAGACTGGCATTAGAAGCCATTGTGTTGACGAAACAATTCTGAAAACATATCCTGTAAAAAACATAATTAAAAAAATTGTGAAAATTATTAAACGGTTAAGTTTTATTTCGTTCAGTGTTAACATAGATTTTCATCAAGCACCTAAAGGTTGAATCAATCAACTATTCAAAACACATTTGCAAATAAATACACAACATTGATGACTATTACCGTATTAACATGAATTATGGACAATTTATTAGTTTACTATATAGGATATTTACATTGTTTTGTTAGAATATGCCGTCTTTGGTAAAAGTCAGAAAAATGATATCAGGTGCTTCTAATTTTTTTATTTATTTTAACATCAATACATTCAAATTAAGAGAAAACAAAGTCTTCATGAAACAAATTAATAAAAAATCAAAGAAATGCTGAAATTGACCATCGAATATGATGCATGTCTCAGCTCTTCGTCTCATTGAATTATGTATATGCTCAAACCACCTGGTGGGTTACATTCAGCTATGATGCGTTTCCTAATTTGTTCCTGGTTTTGGACTGGCATGTTTTAAAGCAGAGACGAGAGAAGATCTTGAGGGCAGACGTTGAGCCACGACCAATCCATCTATCGTTAAACTTTCTGTTTAAAAATTCACGAGCCGTTAAACTAAAATGCGCTGGAGCGCTATCATAACTAGGCATGGGGACAGTTGGAGCACCCCTCACCACTTTCATTTTTGCTCTCCCCACCATACAAGTCTGTAGTTTTACTGGTACCGCTTTTTTACAGGTCCATAGTTTTACTGGTACAGCTTTTTTACGGATCTGTAAAAAGCTGTACCAGTAAAAGTACAGACCTGTAAAAAAGCTGTACCAATAAAAGTACAGACCTGTAAAAAGCTGTACCAGTAAAAGTACAGACCTGTCTGGTGGGGGAGTGCAAACATGATCGAGACACGAGGTATACGTCAGCTGTCTGTCTAGCTGAGAGGAGGTGGTGGGGGAGAGCAAAAATGGAAGTGGTGGAGGTGTCCCAACCGGCCCCATGTCTACTATCATACATTCGTCTCCTCGGCTCACATGGAACATCTAGTATAAAAGTTTTAGGTATATAATAAATCAAAAACAGCACCTCCAATAAATTTTATCATAGAAACTATTGAACCAATTACTCGTTCTAGGAGCAAGAACTACATTGAATTAAATAACAGTTCTTAGTATTAGAAGCAAAAAAATATATTGAGATTAAAAAAATATTAACTCACCAAAAAGGAATATTTTTACACCTAAGAAATAATTTCCTCCAATTATGTTACAATAAAGAATGACAATATCTTCTGGTAGTTGAGGTAAAACATTTTCAATGAAATTTCGATATAAAGCCACCGGCAAGGGTCCTTGAAAGAACGTATAAATCAGTCAAAAAATCCTCAACAATACCGACCCACACATTCAAAGAATTTTTTTTTTTTAACCGAGATTCAATTTTGAGTGCGGGTTTTCATCAAATCAATAATGTTTAGTGTGGAAATTCATTATGATGTTTCTAGAAAAATTAGACTCGTCAGTAGAAAGTACCTTAACAATGAATTGTGGATTTTGTGTAAATTTCCGAAGAATCCACTGGCAAAATCTCAAACGTATAGGGAAATCTCAAGGCAACAATGCTTGAACGCACTGTATGTGGTATGGATATAACTGATATTTAAGAATATTCCAAATTAATTTATGACTTACGCCAAGATTAGCAGATTTTTTTTGTGCTTGGGTCTGGGTGTTTCTCAATAACACTCAGAACCGCTTCTTCTAATTCAGGAGTTCTAGTTGTTGAAGGTCTTCCTTTTACTGTACTTTTCTTTAAAGATCTTGAATTTACCAGGTGCTGACAAAAGTTTCTAAAGGTCGTATTTACATTAAAAGATCTTTCAATGTAAATACGTCTAGTTTCATAGCAAGACCGTTCTTATAAATCATATGTGCTATTTCTGCGTTAGTGTAATTTGCTATGAGACGAAACTGAAAATATTCAAGTTTTTCAAGAAAAAATTTCATATGGAAACAATGTAATCAAATATCTGAATCATAAATTTGTGAATTGACAACTAAACTAATGTATTAAATTGACAGAAAAATCTTTTTGTTTATTATTCAAATTTTAAATTCCTGTAACCTGATTTCATTTTTCTAATTTATACCAAAAAAACATAAGAGGCATGTTTTGTAGAGTTTTAATCAAGGAATCGAAAAAACTTATCAAATGGCGTATCCTTTTTTTATTAAATCGTGCAAAGGCAACTAATATGCATACCATTGGTGAATTAAAAAATGGTCCTTGACGCCGCATGTACACAGACTAAATTTGAAATTAATATCCCAACGCATTTTCAAAAATTAACAAAATTTACGATTTCTTTCTTTCAACCTGCATTTTAAAAACGAAGAACTTGCGGGCCCATGTTGATATGAACTTTTTGTCTTAAAATAAGCCAAAGAACATGGTTGCCAATTTTCTACACGTACTTAGGAGACATCTTGTGGATATATATTTAAAAAAAATAATTCAATAAAATACTTCAATCTGAACTAGTAATTTCATGAAGGTGGTTCTCCTGCATTATTTTACACAGCCTTTGATAAAACATGTTTTATCATTACATATACGTAAACAAATTTCTTACTAAATTTAGATGGGAGCCATATGGTTATCGAGTTATTTATATCTAAATATAACAATGTAGGTGAATATGGGTTATGATTGATTATATTATGTTTTAAAAAAAGTCGCAAACTACAAAACATAAAATTGTCAGTAAAAGCTTTTCTGTTTAAAAACTGTTTGAGTTTATTTACAGGAAAAACATTTTTTTTTGTTTTACTTCTGAATGTCATATATAAACGATAGTGCTAAATCAATTATGCGAGCATTGATTGCTTTTCAATGATAAAAGGAATATAGAAATATCAGTTTATTCAAAAGTCCATTACCTCAACGCATTTTTAAAAACATTAAAAAAATTACAAGTAAATAACCAGAAATGTATATGCATGTATGCATAGATTTGAAAATAGTGAGTAGAATGCATTTAAGAATGAGATTGTAGGGGCATTCAGGGGATATATTTTTCGCCACAGTTATCGCGTATAAAGCACCAATTATCATAATCCAACACATTTTCCCATACGCTGCATATGTCCAAAACATAAAAGCGTGGTTTCAATACAACTGTCTTACTTTAATCATTCTATAAACCAGTTAGTCAACCGACCGCTGGTTTTAGGTATAACCCAGGGCATACCTGCTAGATGAGGTTGTAGCGAACAAAAATTCAATAATTAAATGAATAAAATAAATTTATTAAGTCTAGTGAAATATTTTAGTTTCAGAAACGAATTTTATGTGTGCCGAATTCTATCCAAATCTGGTAGGGAAGCCAAGATGATGCATTTGACTAATCTTATAACTAAACAGTGATTAAATAATAAAATAGTATAAATAGCAGGGAAATTGCAAAGTTTGTAGACACTGACTTTTCAAGAAAATCTTTAACTGCAGACCAGAACATACAGAAGTCCAAAAAACCAGAAGGTAAATGAATTAGCTAGGTTTGTAACCGAGGAGCACTATCTTGGAACTAAACCAATATTTTGGAAATTACTGTGGCCCTCAATGAGTGGGTTAGGGTACATTAAAGGATCATTGAAGGTAAAGCAGAAACTACTGCAGACAAACTCGAAATTTTGCAACAGTATAGAAAAATCACGGCCCACCAGGTTATTTAGTTGGAGACAGAAGATTCTTAATAAACTAATTGAAGTTCTGACAGGTCATTGTAAACTATTAATATCATAAAGATACCGGGGCTGTTCCAAAGAACCATCTATCTGTTTCTGTATAATCAGGTTCGTGAAATATGAATCTTTAGCTGCTAAAGGTCAACAAATATCCATCAGATTTATTTGTCGAAGAATAAGTTTCTTTGATCTTCGATCGTATCAACCATGACATTTGCCATTGAGTCTAAGATACCGAAAAGTAAGATTTGAGTGGTACCAAAAATGTATCAAGAAGGATGAAGCATAATGGAATCGTGATGAAACTCAATTGTGTTGATGGACTTACGATTAACGCAAAAGAGTTCGCCGTCAATGAGGAGAAAGATTTAATATTCTGTTTTATGTTGAGCGGTAAACAACACTATCATATTATGCAGACAGGTCCCCTCAAGTCTTACTAGAGAGGAACATGAATATACGTATACTCGCAGTGTCTAGAAACCGATTTCGTTACCGTATCTTCAGAGGTTGAAGAACGATATTTCACAGTAGAATAATGCCAGTTTTCACAATAAGAAGGTTCCCACAAGATACTTTCTTCCATACCTTACAAGTTCGCTGATCTTGCGTCAAGTGAACATGTATCGTAAATAATACACAGACGGCTAGGTTTATTACCATGTCCACCAATAGAAAATTTCCCTTCAGGAATTCAACGCCTCAACACTTCAATTCGTACTGTAAGAGTTCAGGATAGCTTGAAACAGAATACCATATCGACCACCTAATTCGCCCCGCAGCACAGTGGTTCCGATCTGGTTTAAAAGCGGAAAAAAGTCCCAGTTTCTCAAGGTTGTTATACCTCAATAAAATTTTAAGGGCGCATGCCGAAATACCCAGATCATCCCTTCCTGGAATTTCAGGTCATTACGGCGATCTGCCTGCTTTGTACGCCTGGATAAACCCAAGCATTTATGTAGTGCGCTTTAATGTAATAAAAGTTTGTTTAGTAGCGTAGAGTTTGTTCAGAGGTGGTAGTTAATATTTTGTGTGCTATTTTGGTGAAATATATATTGGACAGTTTAGTCAGGTAAGCAATTTATTTATTTCACAAGCATTAACTTCTGCATTGTTTCTCACTCAAATCAGTGTAAATTTTAAACTTCACGTAGACCTACAGAAAAATCCCCGCGAGTCCCCGCTCTCGAAAAATATTTAAAAAATAGCTTGAAGTGTGAGTAAAAACATATCAAATATTTGAGGACCACCACTGCCCCAGTTTAAAAATATTTAATTTATTTCGAGTCTCTGTGAGAATGTATTATTTTTCTATACATACATTAAACGTGATATGGCATAAAATAATTAATAATTATTTAATAATAACGCTACGAATAATGTTAATACTAATATTTTAATTTTTAGGAAATTTCGTCCTTTATTGAAAATGTTAACGAGAAGGCAACTTTTCGCAATATTCAAACAAAGCATCTACTCAATTATTTAGTCCAATACTTTGAAATAAAGGGTAATATTGACGAACAACGACGTCTTCAGAAGGAGTGTAGTCGTTCTTGCAGTAAAGTTTTTGAAAAATTTGAAAATTGCGCGAATACTGTGGATCGATTTTTAAAAAAGAATGATAGTTGGTTAAATGGAGCATTTGTTTTTGAAAAATCAGATTTGGTTCAGAGAAAGGAGCCCTCTGCAGAGCTACAACCAAGTACATCAACTGGTCGTCCAAAGAAATCATTTTTAGAAATAGGGGAAAGAGCGAAAAGAAAGAGAGTGGAGAATATAGTAGCAGTATATGAAGCTGAGGAACTTACATTTGCTGCCAAAAAAAAGTCTTAAAGAAAAGGGTCAACAGGCAGCTTCTAACCTGATTTCAGAAGCTGTGTTCACAACTCCTACTCGTGCTGGAAAGATAAGATCTTCATGGCTCAAGACTAGAGAACTAGAGAGTTTCATACCAGAAAGTTTTCGAGGGTGACTACAAATGAAGATTTATTGAATAGGTGACTACTTTCGTCGGATCCATTAATATCATCTTCAAGAAAATTGCCGAACAAGAAACTCTCATCTTTTAGTTCAGAGGTTATAAGCCTGTTAAAGGAACCAGATCTTAAGCCGGAAACTGAACCGCTTTGTGTAGCGGTTATGGAAGAAGGTTCGGCAGATGAAAGCGATACAACCACAAATGTATCATCAACAGATGACGACAGTAAAAGTGACTGAAATTACTTGTAGTGTTTCCTTCAAAACTACCCCTAAGTTCCTAAATATTGTCAATTCATTTTCGCTATTTTTATTTCATAATCATTCCGTTTAATATACAGAATGATTATGATAATTTTAAATGGTTAAAACAATGTCGTAGTCAAAAAACCCTACAGACATACGGAACCTAGTGCTACCGACATGCCACCCCTTTTTAAAAACCATATCTGTAAGCCAAGATTTTTTTTCATATTTTTCCCATGATTCCTTAGTGCTTTTAAGACATTTCAAGGAAAAAAAAATTAGTTCCGTTCTCAACTAAATTTGGACCACTGTGCGCAGTATTGAAGAGTGTGTAAGATTATGTGGAGCACCATCTCACTATTAATTTTGAAGTATATATCGTTGTGTAATTATAACGAAATCTTAAACCTTTGATACAATTTCTAAACCTACCGTTTAGCAAAAAATCGTTAAAACGATTATGATTTCGTGGAATTCGATTATTTTTTACGCAATATGCTTTTTGTTTCAACTGTATTTCATGGTCAAACTATAACCAAAACAGCACTAGTTTTTTGTATTTTATCACCTCCTGATGTATTTAATTATGGGACATCCCGTATACGTTAGAGGGATGCTATATTGAAAGAAATTAAAAAGACTAGGTCAAATCAACACGTAAATTAATAATTTATTAAATTATATCAGGAGCACAAGTTCTTTAAAAGTTTCGATCATAGGTTTAAAACAAAAAAGTTTAAATCGAAGAGTAACGAAATTTGTTTCCGAAGATGTATTCGGTGAAACCAAAAGTGTAATCACTGAAACCGTATTATGTGGGATAATGAAATTGTCCTCGCAAAAATTGAGTTATCTGGGTTAATAAGTAAAAAAAGTAATAAGAACGAACAAAGGATAATCAAATTATGATATAATGTAAAAAATTTCATCTGGAATTAAATGCGTTAACGCATAAAAAAAGTTTATTTTTTTAATCGAAAAAAACGCAAGTCAAAGAATTTATGGAATTTAAATTAAAAACAATAAAATCACACATAGAAATATATAAAACGGGATTTAAATAATTTGTTATGATGGCCGTTGTCCTACTTCTCTACACCATAATAATTATTATTAGAGATTTTATTTACTACAATCTAATTATTTGTAGGCCATTACAAATACGTAATACGTAATTACTAAAAATAACACACAAGAAGTTTCCAATTACATGATTTTGAAACTAGTTAAATAAACAATAAATCATGGTTAATATCAAGCCATCTCTACCTGAAATCTTAATTCCAAAAAAACTTACCCTGCCACTACCATCAACAGCATTCAAATCTCCCTCAGGCATTCCAATGAGAGCGCCTCTCCGCAGAAGGTCTCGTAACAGGTTGTCATCCCCATCGCGAGCTGCCCTTAGAAGAGCCTGTCCTCCGAGAGAGGCAGTCGCGTGGGGTGTCGCGTTAGCCGTTGGAGACAGCGTGCCTCTGATGTACCTTCCAGTGGGATGAATTCTAGTTCTAACACCTGGAGAAGCTGTAACTGGGACACTCGTTCCTTGATTTGGATATATAAACTCTACTACGCGGTTGTTTTTAATACCGGGTCCTGTGGGATATCTGTCCGCACTCTCTGAACGACGTGCATCTGAACGTTGACTGAAAGGAGCGCGTGTTCGAAGCCAGCCGTCTCCCGCCGTTGATTTAACGACGCTTCTGACACCGGCGCCGGTGCCACTACCATCTCCATCTGTGGATGGAAGGTTGAAGCGTACACGACGAGGCTGTAAGTGAAGGTTCTGTAATTAGGACTAGTGTGCACAGAATGAATAATAGGTTTGTTCTTTTTATCTGCACTTTAGTGCAGAAATATAAAATGTACTGTAATTATCTCTTTTAATAAACTTTAGTTGCGACTTTCGCTTAAAAGAACGTGTGAATTTTTATGAAAAATGTAGAAAGTACAGATGAAGAGAATCATCTACTGGTAAAGTTGCTAAGCAAAACAGTTTTTCTTGTGATACTGATACGAAATTTGTTAGGCTAGAGTGATTTTTCCCTGTGAAAAAAAATTAATCTTCATTATTTTTTAGCTGTTATCTTAAAAACTGATACCTGAAAACCATTTCTCCCAATTATCTCGTAATTGGGTCATTTAATCAATATATTTGTTATATGAAACAAAGGGTACAAAGCTCTCTACAAGAAAATTTGTTTTAATATTTTTTAGCTTTAACCGTTTTTTTCAGAATCGCACAATAAATACAGGGTGAATCAAAAACATGTCATCTATACATTTCCTTTCATAACTTGTTTGTTTATTATCCTCCTTACTCTTAGGCTTAAGTGAAAGTCAAGATTACTTGGATTACAGGTCACGTTTATAAAATAAAAATGAAATACAGAATGGTGGACGTTATTTAAAAACTGCTTTCTTTAAACTGCTTGGCATCGTTTACTCAATTTCTTAAAAATATTGTTAAATATATTTTAAGAAACATTTCTTTACCTATAATTTAGAATCATCAAAACCTAATTATCTGCTGATTACGGTTTTTTTTATTTTCAGAAAATAGGGTATGAATTGAAAATGTTTAAATAAAACATTAAAAACCATATGACTAAGGCTAGTTTTTTGGGTACATTATTATGGCCGTGGGTGCCGTAAATAAGCAACTGCGTATAAGTTATAATTACAGATCGGTAGGCAACGATAAATTACAGATACGACTTTTACGTAAATATAATATTATACTGTAAACACCTGAATGAAACATTCACAGATAGGCCATTAGCGCGTGTGTTCGTATGCTCTGTGCTTTTAACATCAATCTCCTAAAAATTGTTTTCAAAACTTTCTTTTTTCGCTCAAAGGGATTGAGATTTTTGCACATGGTAGTAGGCTGTCAAAGTCGACAGAGGGTGTAGGGGTGTTCTTCATTTCCTTTTTAGACATCTGCATCCATTCACGAGTTATAAGGACTTTCTTGGTTTTTTCAGTTTATGCTTTACATATTTAACATCTATTCGATCTTTTCAAGAATTTTTTCAAATCTTTTCTGTTTTTGGTCCAAAGGAACTAATACTGTTACACAGGATTCTAGGCTACCAATGTCGACAGAGGGCTAGGGATGCTTTTTCATTTATTTTTTCGGTATCTACATCTGTTTCACAAGTTATAAGGACTTTTTGGTTTTGTCAGTTTATACTTTACATATTTATTTAACATCTATTCGATATTGTCTGATGTTGTTTGTGACATTCTCTTAATTTTTCTTTTTCTTTTTTTGGGACATACTACTACTTGAATATTTCTTCGTCATCTCAAAAATATAGTGATTTACACAGTATGTTGCTGAAAAAATAAACCTGTGCGCTTGTAACTTTACGTCAAAAGATTAGTCAGAGGGTATTTTTTTTACAACTAATATGAAACACAAAAATAATAATATAATACCCCAACGTTTCAGAAAACTAATTTGTTTCTTTTTTCAAAGTTATTTATCTTTTTTTAGAATATGTCAAACATGAAACTTGACACCAAAAGTAATGGCACAGTTGTAAGGCTTAGTCTCATATAAATGCGAAAATATGAAATTTCTGTCTCATTTAATTTAGAAGTTAAATAGAGGGTGTTCTTCCGTTGATTCATTTTGAATTTTAAACTTAACGGCAAGAAAAAATTTGCGTATTATTTATTTTTAATTTTAAATATTTTTTTTATCAGCTTATGCGAATGCAAACTTGCCAAGTCATTTACTTTACAAACTTTCCTATATAAAGCGGAATCAATCTGAAAATATTCCTTATACATATGTGTGAAAACTGTTAGCATTATAAAAAGATTGATAAGAACCTTTCTAGTAGAGTACTTTTTCTCTTTGTTTTTTATAATAAATGTTTTGAAAAAATAAACGATTGAGAGCTGGATTCCGAAGACCACTTTTCCTTGATGCTGCACAGTTGAAAATACGGTGTAAAATTTCACACCAAATTGACACCACACACGGGATACATATAGGGACACACCAATTAGGTGTACACTAGACACCAATGGTACGGGGAAAAATTTTACCATTATTTATGTGTAAAATGTTTACACCTATGAATTGTAAAATTATACTTTATTTTTGATTAATTTATACATCTTATAATTGTTGAAAATGAAAATGCAAATTTTCCAAAGGGTGATGTTCTTAAGGGATGGAAAACACATTCATTTTAAATAAACTACAAAAATGTGAAAATTGTATTTTATTAAATGTAAATGCCACATTTCAGATAACTGAATTAATTGTACACTGTACACTATATGGACTACATTGCCATTTGCACTAAAAAGCTGTAGAATGACATAACTATGTATATTTAAGTCATTCATTTTCCGTAATAGATTTTAATAATCCAATCGCTATTCTCATTTTTCTGTTTTTCTTTGTGTTCTACAGCTCACAGCACATAAACCGCCACTGAAGATAATATATAAAATATCTACCAAATGCACTAAGTCAAGCCACGGTTTTATGTGTTGCAAGATCATCAACCGTTACTGATTGCTGATTACCATGCGTTAGATATTTGACGAAATCGCAGAAACGTAAAATCACACTACGCATGGTGTATTTAAGATCATTTCTAATCCAAAAGATGGTAAGATTTACTCAATAAATGGGTGTACTTTTTACAATATTGGATGGTGTTTGATTTTACGCCAAAATGTATATATTTACACAACACTTTTACAATATTTTTAGTGGTAAATGTGAACACCGTTTAATTTTGAACTGTGTGGCTGGAAAACAAAGAAACGTGAGGTTATATCCTATTTTTTGCACAAGGAATTATACTAATGTGCAAAATTTCATACTACACTGCTCTTTACTCTAAGTATAGTAGGAGAAACTGCTTTATTGACGGGACGTGCGGGGTAAAATGCTACAGAACGCAGAGCCGGATTTATCTGTATTGCTCGCTCATTTACTTTTTCAATGTAGGTTTTTGTGCTCAGTTTAGCTAGGAACAATTTACCAATTGTAGAAAAAAGTATTAACTTGAAATAAAAGTATTGATTTTAAAATATTGACTACACATACAGTAGTTACAGTAATCAACTTCGCTTAATATAAATTGTTACTACCTAGTAAGACCGCGAGGAGGTATGAGCATTTCTTGCCTGGAAAGGATGGGTATGGATTATTAGTATAGAATAAAGAAATTATTTAAAAAGTAACAAGAAACCTTTAAAAACAAAATAAAAACAAAAAAATATACTCTCAAAATTGTAACAAACAAATATTTTTCTCACTAAATAAACTAAAAATAAATTCTAATAGTAAAGTTATTACTATAATAAAAACAGAAAGACGCATTTTTGTCAAAACGAAAAAAAATAATATTAATAAATAACATCCTGAAAAAGAATATTTCGCAAGCACTGAATTACGAAAGCACAAAAACGGAAATAAATAATATAGTTGATATCACAAAATTCACTTCTTCACCTCACATCACTTCACTTTACATCACCTCACATCGCTTCTTCCTCTGGATCCTCGCCCTTCTCACCCTCTTCTTAATTTTCAGATGAACTACTATCATCATTTAAATCTATAATTAATTTATTTCCACCATTTATATGACATTCAAAAAATTTTTAAATAATCATCCTCAATTGTAATTACTTTCCTAATTCTTTTTTCCTCACAGTTCAATGCATTATAAACCCATCCATCAACTGATCCACAGTATAATATAATAATCAACTGAGTATCTTTATTAGGCGGCAATGAGATTAGATGACATTTCCTAGATCCATCAGTTCATCCTTTGTTTACGGTATCATGAGTATCATACCAAGTTTCATCTGGATAATAAATTGGTCTATTTTCCTTTTTGAGTTCATTTACCTTTTCTAGATATGAATCTCGCCAATCCTCTATTCTTCTGTTTCCATAATCGCCATGAGTTTATTAATAGTTTGATATTTATATCCAATTTTTCTCAGCCAAGTTCCTAAAGTTCCTTTGGTATATTTTAGATGATAATCCATTTCCTTTAATTTTGTGTCTACCTTGTTAATAGTTGAGATTTCGTTTTTCTGATACGCGTGGTAAATTAAAGTTCTTAAAAGTTTTGCTAATGATGAGTCCAGAGTTTTCGATTGACCGATGTCGGATCGTTGTTTTCTTAAAAAGGGCATCTTCTTTCACAAGTTTGTGTATTTGGGACGGGGAACGTTAGTGAGAGATGCTTTTCATCTTGTACATCTAAATCATACAAATTAGGGTCATTAACTAGTCGCTTCAAAAGATTGTTCACTGTAATCACTATCACTTTCATTTTCATAAACACAATACGATGTAGATGTAGAGGCCTCCCTCGATCGAAACATGTTTACATTATATCCGATAACCTTCATAAGGTACTCCTGTGACACTACAGTTTTCCCTATATCTTTCACCTCTTTCCCGCCACACCCCAATTCTATTATTATCTGAATATAGTGAGAACTTTCCTTCACCTGTAAAATAGCAATTTGTCCATTGAATAATATCCCAATTTCTATGGTCTCTTGCACACTGAAGGCGATTTCATCTATGCTCTCTGGTAAAACGGGGGTTTTACGGGTCGTCTTAATCGTCTTAATATATTACTAGTGGATACAGCCACCTTGTGAACTCCTCGAGGCGAATTTTGTGTATTATCACAAAATGAACATGTATACGGAAAATGCAGCAAAGCAACTTCATTATAATAACTGGCGATGTGGGACTAAGTTTATTATTGATACAAGATAGCTCTATAGTATTAAAATAATAATGAAAAAAATACCACATAAATTGGACGACCCCCAAATCAAAAGCCGAAGTTGGAGGTTTTGCTGATGAAAAAGCGCAACTTCATCTTTGCCAGGGTCGAAGCCGGGATTTGAACCGAGAAATCGGCAGACTGTAAAATCAACTGCTTTTGTAAACAGCGCTACCGAGCTCGGTATGTTATATCACTGTAGTACCTTTTGAGCTAACCTGTTGAAATAATAAGGTTGCTCCATCACTAAAAGCAGACATGTACAACAGCGCCCTCCGGTCATTTAAATGCGACGAAGCTGTACATGTACTTGCTCGTGTCATGCTAATATTAGGTTTGTTCTCTCCACTACTTTACTTTCTATACTTTTCACAAAAGCACAACAGAAATATTTCTCTTTAATGGAAGTGGTAAGTAATTACAAATATTTTAAAAAAGTGATAAGAATAATAATAAGTACAGTACTTTCTACATTTCTACACTGACATGCAGGTAAAGAGTAAAACTTTATTATAAATAAAAGGTATTTTTAAATCTATTAAAATACTAAAGTTGAAAATTTTTAATACATTAAAATTTATATATAACGAGCATATGAATTTTACAATCATACGGGTGAAGAAATGGACATTCTGTATGCATTATACGCTATAATTTTTCTACGACTAAGTTATTCCTTTAACACGTTGACTACGTTACCGGTCGTGGACATCATCTCTTCTGGTGGTGCAAAAATTATTTTTCAAAACTTTCCCTATTTCCGACTGCAATATTTTTGTTAATAAATTTGCTAAAAAAGAGAAGATTAGAAAGCCTAAGCAATGTATTGTTTAAAAATCTACAAATTGTTTACCGCTCTTCGTAGATTGGTACTAGAATGATAATTATTATCTTCTTGTGGTATCGGTCCCCGGGGACATGTTTAAATGGGATATTATTTGTATTGGTGGTGGAAGTCTCCGTTGCAAATTCAGTTGGTTCTAAATTACGGCAAAATAAAAATGTACAAAATTATAAAACTGTTATGTAATATGTACAACAAACTAGCTGTGGTAAAAATTATTGCTTTTTGACACAATCTACAGAAGACGATAAAAATTAGACCAAAAAAGTGCAGAAGAAATTGAAGTCGAAAAAATTATAGACTGAAAATTCACACTAAATTCAGAATGTTGATGCTTATTTTATCAGTTATTTTATGCATTTATACTTGCATGAATTTACTATTTTTCTACAGAAGTGTTTCATGTTTGTTTTCTAAAATAAATATCTATGAATTTAAAGTCAAAATTGATGTTGAAAAAAGTCAGTCCATTTGGTGCGTCTAAGGTCCCCAGAGATCAATACTACTTCGAATATATCTAAATACATATAATATAAACAGAACCCTGCAAAAATTTTCCAGCCTCTGTTTGAACCCAATCGAAGAAATGGCAGAACATCAACTGTTGAGTATCGGTATCCGGGGAATGATACTGCATATTCAGAAAGTTAGCTATCAGACGCTAGAGACCGATAACGCACCATAGGATTGAAAGAATTTTTGGCGACAGTAGTCAAAGTGTTAAATTCAAAAAATGTTTCACAGCTTCTTCGATTTAATTGTATCTGAATCACAATTTATTGGACATATGCACAATAACAGTATGGTGCACTAGGATATAAAAAAATTGTATATAATATACTATATTTACTAATCACTCACACGCATATAATGAGTAGTATTAAGATGGGTGTAGACTTTTTTCTACTACCGTTATAACGAAGTGATTATTCCGGAAATAGTTTTCTATTGTAATCAGACCTAAATGGGTTTTTCGTTCAGTTTGGTATACCCTGTATACGATAACTTGTGTTAATATTTCTTTTAAGACCATTTTGAACCAAAGTTAAAGTTATTTTGCAAGTCCAGTAGTTGGAATAACAATTATTTCTCAAACATAATTGTATCAAACCGGTTTCTTTCCAGGGTAATCTTAGTTTGTTTATTATTCTATTGATAAATCTTTTATTGTGGTTGTACTCAATCAAGTAAGGGGAAAATAGTTTAATTTAATTTAGTTTGATTTCAAAGCAAGTTGAAATCATTCATTCATGGTAACGAAATATATTTCTTTTCGGAAATATAGTTTAAAAATTATGAGAAAGTGATTCCCAGCCTTAGTACGTTTGATAAACAATCGTTTATATTAAATAACGCAGGGAATTTGTTTAAACGTATTTCGCTAAGCTTGCTTAAAGAATATTGCCCACCCACATCAACCGCAATTCCGTTCCTCGCGCAGGGAGTCACGTGACTTTCTTGTCATCCGTTGGGAACAAAACTGCTCGCACCGCTTGATAGAATCACTTCTTCTCTGGTGAGTGCTCAGTGCTTAGCAGCATGCAGCTCCCGATCTCCAGTGCACTCCGCAACCAGGTAGTGGTAAGAATAATTTTGACCATTTTACTGTCTTTATTTATATTTCCGTCATTTTACCGTTTGTTCCCGAATTTACTGCTATATTGCCGTGTCGCAAACGTAGCATTGAATTCTACTATTCCTTCTATTCATGTTAATATCACGAAGTAGCCGGAGAGAATTTCCTAAATCGGAGAAAATTGAACAAGAGAAAGAAAGTCTATTACAGAAGTCTATTATATATCCACTATAGAAAAAATACGGAAATGCAAAAACCAATGGAGAGAAACAAGAGGGAAAAGGCTGTTGAGTGAGGAAACGAATTCAGAACTATTAAGAGGGCATAGGTTTCGCGATTCATTGAAAAAGTTGGGTTATCCATTCAACGACGAGCATCGGAATTATTCGGTTGTCAGTATTATTTAGTATTGACGTAAAGATAGGAGTTTTATAGTTCTATCTCTAAAAAAGTCCCATCTCAGTCGTAGTTGCATTAAAGTACCGGTGAAATCTTTATACCTCAATCTCTGAAAAGGATTTCATCAGTTGCGCGTGCAGTGACACTAGTGAGGTTTTTATGCCTCAATCTGTGAAAAAGATCTCATTAGGTGCCCCAGGAGGTAATGCATAAACTGTTCCGTCTGATACTCGTGTTCACTATAACTAATTGGTACAGGAAATAAGCTTGAAGTTGTCTTGATAACCTTACTCTAAGCTGTCACTAGCTAACGAAAGTTAAGCTCAAATATCTCCAGTCCATCACGCATATCTCTGGTTTAGTAAGTTTAAGGGACAGTTTTGCAATTCAAAGCCGAATTAGTAAAACTAAACGGCTGTGTTATATGGTTAAACAAGCATCGGGAATATTCGGTTGTCATTTCATTGACAATTGCCGTAAAGATAGGACTTTTACACCTTGATCTCTGAAAAGAGTCCCATCTCAGTCGTAGTTGCACAAGTACCGGTAAAATCTTTATACCTCGATCTCTGAAAAAGATTTTATCAGGTGCACGCGAATACAAACCGTTCCGACCGCCACACGTAAGCATAAAACCCTAACAAGGGACATTAAGAGCTAGTCTAAAGATATATCATGCTCGCGATTAGACAGTTATATATACCGCTGTCCCTGGACTGACCTCCTACACTTGTGTTTTGCTTGCACTTTGTTACCGCTTACCACTGACCATACACATACCTGCTGCATCGACCGCCTGCCTTAATACCATCTTAAGCATTAGTGACGATAGTCATTAACCGCTTGCTGTAATATCCGTAGTAGTAGCTGCCGTAACTTTACTTCATTTTGAATCACAGCTTGTTTGCTTTTGTAGATGCTTGAATAGTGTCTGCTGCTAGTAATACCGTAGTAGTAGTAGTTTTCGTAACTTAACTGTGCTTGATATATCCGATCACCGCTTTTGCATTCCTATAACCTTTTGCTTGGTTCCTTGGTTGCTTACTTGTAATATAGTTTAGTATCTATGTTCAATTAAAACATAACTTTTTATTGGTTTTTATTTATTTCCTTTTTTTTTGTGAAGCAGTCTTAAATAAACATAGTAAGTGAAGTTGAACTTCTGCCTTTCATTTAAAACAAAGATGTAAGTAAGTAAATCTATTTGTACACCGAAAACCATTTTCGGCATGTAAGGTGAAGTTGTCCATTGCTACGCAACCGACAATCACACACACAGACCATCTGAACATTCCGTTTCTTCATTGAGTTATCTTAGCTTATCATACCGCTGATAGAATAAAGTGGTGTTCCTACACTTTAAAACAGGAATTGGCGCCCGAGACCATACCAAAATAAAAAATTCAAAGTACCGCAACTATACTGAATGGTGCCAAACTGACACGTTACACACAATTAACATTTGGTTGTTTATTACGTCACACTGTTTGGAAAAGTATTGGATTTCAATATCCATATAAGTTAGGAAAAGGTGAACTTTCCCGAATTTGAGCGGAAAAGTAAACAAATTATTATTGTAACAAAAGTTTTATTTATTATGCAGTTGATGAATACAGCTTGTGGAGATTTCTTTGAGAAAGTAGAATTATTTATATTAACCACTTCTTTTTGGAAGTCACTGAAGCTTGTCTTCTATAGAGCTTTCAATATATCACTCTGCAACATTAGGTGATTTCCATCCACCATGCCTTTTGACAGTGATAATGTCTGCTCCTTCATCGATCATAAATGTAGCAGGTGATCTGAAGCAATGCCTGGTATAGCTCAAAGGATTGGTAGTTTCAAAATTCATCAATTTTTTGGTACGCCTCCAATACTATTTATACTCAGGTTGTTTTATACACTTTCCACTTCGATACCCAAGAAAATGTCTTGTATTTCCAGTTGGTGATGGGGGAAGAGAGGAATACTTTCTAAATAATTCAACGAGATCCAAACTTTCAATGTCTTCCACTTAAAATTGTAAATTCTTATCATACATTTGTAATTGTTAGAAATCTCAACCAATAAAAATTATCCCACGTCCAATATTTACGAACTGAAGAAATGTCAATAATTTTCGTCGACAGGCTCTACTGACCCACAATCACTACTGCCTAAAACAATGAAGAAAATCTTTAAATTAAAAGATTAATGGGATTTTAGCCAAAATTATTTTATAAATAACTTCTAACAATGATATGTTTCAAAAAGGTTAGTTAATGACAAAAAATGACAATCCTCAGTTTCTGAAAATTATAAATTTGTATTGACGTTCATCATCAAGTAGGTTGTATGCTTCGTTTGTTTCTTGGATTACTGCCCTAGCGACTTTCTTTTAAGAACCATTTACAGGGCACTTAGAACAGTAGTGATTTTAAAAAATTATATCTGCCATATCAGTTACACTAAAAATTCCAAAAGACTGATTCGGAATAAAATACTGCTTGAGAGCGTTAGCATGTAAAATTTAAACTAGATGTAGAATCGATGGTTACTTGGACATAAAAAAAATGGAAACATTCCTCAAATTTGGTTTTTAATATTGTGTCTATTAAGAATATATTTACCATAATCATATGCACGCGATATAAAACAACTCTTTAAATATAAACTGCAAAAGTTATATATACAAATGTTAATAAGTTTCCAATTAAAACTTTCTTAAAAAATACTTATAATCAGAAATAATTGCATTGGAAGGTGCTGCGCGCTAGAGAAAATTGACAAAAAACTGTATAAATATATCTTTTACTGCATGTCCATTGTCCAGTATGTATATCTAACAAATATTTAGGTTTGTTTCGCCAATAACTTGGAAGTTGTTTTAAATGTGTTAAAGGACTCTAATGAAAACTATTAAACTAAGAAACTTCTTTATTTCATTTATTTCATTTCATTTATTATGAGCAGAAAATTTAATTTTTCCTCTACTATTTTTTATTTTGTAAATTTTGGCTTACCATATATACCTTGTATCTTAAATGGTGAATAAATATTCTATTTAATTTAATTTTATGTCGATGTTTTTCTTCACTGATAATGTCATTCCCGACATTGAGTGAAGACTTCACAATGTTGAGCGTTTGATCACCCTGTATTTCCATTAAAAATTTGCTAGTAAAACTTCTTTATTGATCAGATCACCATCAATCTTTTTTCCTTACACCAATTTTTGATTATTATTAACAAAAAAAATTGTAACTTGCCAAAAACATCAAAGTGATAAATAGATAACACCACACCACCACCACATAAAATAGACAAATATCAAAATCAAATTAGAAACATTTTTTTAGTTTCTTTTCCAAACGATAGTAGATGAAAACTTGTGTGCAACACATAGAAAAAGTGTCTCTTTACGTACACGGTGTGTTTTTTACCTTGGCTACGCCTCGATCAAAAATATCACATCTAGTACCTACAGAAAATATTCACTTCTCCTTAATTGCTGAATTGGTGAATTGATAGTTATCAGGAGTTATCACCATCAGATAAGATTTTTTCAGAAAATCCGTAATTTGGGCAGCAGAGGAATACAATTCAATTGAGTTTTTTTGAAATTAAAACTAAAATATAATGCCGAGAGTTACTTGTTAGCCGCGGCCTGGTAATAAGTTGCATACAGTTTTCAGATATTATTGTGCAATCCGTTAATTTCACAAATTAATGAAAAAATCGTGTACAGTTGAAGGTATAGAAATAAGTCATTTTGTCCGTAGTAGTTTTCTTGTTGAATTTTAGCTTTGAATGCATTGGTTATCTGAGTCCATTCTGGTGACATTAAGAGTTTTATACCACTTAATAGCAGAAGTGGAACGATTAATAGCAGAAGTGGGACATCCTGTAATGTTATGGATTTAGATAGTTTCTCAACATAAATTCAGCAATATAGGGATCAGTGGCATAATTTATACGGGTTACTAAGATATAGGGAAAAACTAAAACTGCTTATTAGGTTTTAGTCTATAACAGCTATTTCCACAAGAAGCAAAAGTGGTACTGTTTGTTACTATGCGTGAAGATTGTCATTTGTCACACGCCAGCCGTATCATACGTCGTGTGACACTTAATTTTCTTTAACCCCCTTGCAAAATATAGCTAAAATGCGTTCAATCATTTATATGGCATTTTTACCATTATAAATTATAACTTACATAAATCTAGATGTTTTGTAATATGCACTGTTAAAACAATTTGTATAAATAACAACCAGCTCTTAGTTTCTGGTAAAGTTGTTCCTTGTTTCTTTGTGGTCTCCTTTCACTGCTGCATTATTATTGACTTTCTCCCAACCACTTAGATGTAATGTTTTTTCTTTGTTGTTGAAATTATACCATTTAGACGTGTATATTAAAAAGATCACTACAATCACAACTATTAATTTTAAGAAAAAATATGATAGTAACAGTTATGAGACATCTGTGTGATGGCATTCAGCCATTTTCTCTTCCTAAAAGTATACAGGGTGCTTTGCGATATTTGGAAAGAATTCTGAAACCAATGGTTCTTCCCCTGTCTCATCAAATGGATGAACAGTTTGTCTATATGGACGATATTGCGAGACCACATCGAGACAACATAGTGAATGAATTTTTCCTACAAGAAAATATCACGAGAATGGAATGGCCGACACTTTCGCCATACCTCAACCTCCAAAGAATGTTGGATTGCGAAATGGAACCACATGGGATTGAAGAGCTGAGAAATATACTTCAAGAAGAATGAGAGGCCATGACTTTAAAGTATGTTTATATTATCTCCAATATTAAGTAATATGTTTATGGAGGATTTTGAAAATAATTATACAGTATGTTTCTCAAGTGATGTCGAAAGGGCCATAATTCTACAGGGACGCATTTCCGGACCCGTATTCATAGGAATTTTTTTCTTTAAAATCGTCCAAGGAATCACCTCCACTCGACATCACTTAGAAAACACCCTGTATACTAAATTGTGAACATAAACCGGTTATTTGATGAAGATATGTCGACGATATTTTTGCAATTTGGCTTCATGTTATTGAGTTATTACTTAATTTTTTAGAAAACACTAATAATAAAAAAATAAATTCACTTTGGAAATAGAGAGTAATAATGTTTTGGTTAAAAAAAATCGTAACATATTTGAAACTAGTGTATACAAAAAAATATTCATTACGAATTTAAATAAATTTTAAATATAACCAGGCAATTAATGTTAAAATGGGTGTTGTTTGACGGGGCAAAAATGATTTCATCTAATGATCAAATATTAAATAATAAGAAAAAATTAATAAAGACATTTTACTAAATAATGAATATCCTGAAAATTTTTGATAGAACTTAAGGCAACATTGAGAGTAGACTTAATAGTCGGGTGCAAAAAAGCGAAAACCTGAATATTAATATACAACAATAATAGGGAACTTGCACATTTTTTTTACTTCATAAAAATGTTCTACAATACTAAAAAATAAGTTATGCAAAATATGACGCCTTAATTCCCAATAATAAATTTGTTATAAATTTGTTAAAGTTTCGCGCGCGAGCGAACCGTTTCAAACAGGTTCAAAAGCGCGGGAGTAGTCGTGACATCACACCATACAATTTACAAGCGACGACAGAGATCCCAGCACTCGACCGCTTGATTTCAGATAAATTTTAAGTGTATACTTAAAATGGAAACAAAAACTCCTTATTTTAAATATTGCATTGTACCGTTGTGTTAGAATACTACAATGAAAGTGCCAGATAAAGTATTTATAATATTGCCAGAAGATAAGATTCGTCGATCAAAATGGCAAAAAGCGTGTAGAAGAAATGAAAAAGACATTTCACAGAGCAGTAGGTCTCTACATGTGTGTGATCATTTTAATGTAAGTACATTATTAAATATTATATGTCTATCTACTAGTTTTTCGCAGGCGGGCAATAAAATATTCCGAATTCGGAATTATTGAATTTTAATTAGGGTAGGATTAAAGAAAGAATGTGTATACAATGTTAGAAAATAAAATTAGTAGATAGAATATAATTTAGTGATACTAAGTAAAGGTAATTTCCTGGTGCGAAAGTAAACAGCTATTTATTATTATACTCTTCGCAAATACAATTACGAAGAGTATATTGCATTTGATCGGGACATTTCTAAAATCGTTAATATCGCTCGCAGAGAAAAAATTATTTCGTTCGTCATCGAATTCTGAACAACTTTCAAAAAGTCCGTCTGTTCATCTGTCCGTCCGTCACGTTTCTTGTAAGCACGATAACTAAAGAAAGAAAAGTCAGACCGAATTGAAATTTGGGCTATAAGTTAGTGTTAGCTAGAGGAAGAAATCCATTGTTTTTGCAAAAAATCAAATAGTAAATAAAAAAGTTATAGGACATTTTATTTAAAAATATGAATCTACAGATGGTTGCAATTTTCAATGTGCTACTAAAACTGAAGTAATTTTCTATAGACACCAAAATGCTGTAAAATATACTACCACAAATTTCGCCTACGCAGTCGGCATCATCGGGAGATGAAAAAAAGTTGAAAATTAAATATGTGATCAATATATTAGGTATTGTAAGAATGAATCTTAGTTTATACTATAAAATATACTGCCACGCGTTTCGCCAATACAGTCGGCACCATCGGGAGAGAAAATTAAATATGTAGTCAATACATTAGGTATTGTAACAATGAAGTTTATGAGACAAACACAAGATTCTTTAAAAAAAACTGCGAAGAGTATCCTACAGAATGTGCAACAATTATATAAAATGTTTACCTCTAGTATATATAGTATATTGCAAATACCTTTCCCTTGCCCTTTAATTTATTCTATTCAAATCTTACATTTATCTATTATGTGAATGATAACACAACACAATCACTTATTTCCCTTGCCCCAAAACATAGTACGAAAATACCTACGATAGGTAATTATACATTTACGCAACATTTTCTTTGCAGCAAATGTCTTCTATAGAGATACTTTACACGTGTGTACAAAAAAAACACGAAAAATATAGAAGTGGCTGTGCTAAAGAATTACCCTAAATTCTTTCAAACATAAGACTAAGTCTGCTAAAAATGCTTAGTTGCGACTAAGCATTTTGTAGTTATTTCATTTTATTCCGTGATCAAGTCATAACTATTTTATGTTTATAAATTATTACTAAAAGCTAAAAAAATACATACTTCTCTGCCTTGACCCCGCGGACCTCTCCAAGGGAAAAACTTTCACTATTTTGTATAAAAGATACCACCATAAACATATCCACTTTAGGCAAATGATCAGATTGGCCCTTTGAAAAACCTTGTTCAGTCATTTTAAAATATCTATACAACTACAATAAGCGGTACTATAAAACACAATTACATATATACTTATATCAGAACAGTCACTAACAAATCAACCACAGTCTAATAACACCATATTGTACATATGTTTATATAGAATGTCATACTTTGTTAATTTGTTTGTATTATTATTTTTAAGTATTTTATAAATGAATTGATTTTTAGTTTTCTTTTTTCTGTGTACAATATATGTATATATTAATATAAATCTTACTCTGTACCCCATACAAGTTGTAAATAATCTACTTAATTGTGAATAAAGATTTTAAATTGGAATTGGTAAACATCTGATTGTGTTGCTTCCCGGCGCGACGACTACCGAATATTGTATGGTGTGACGTCACAGTAAATAGTAGCTCGTTTCGGGCCACTTCAATTTTATCGCTGTTTAGATCCTTCATACTGATCGCGTGGAATTAGAAATCTTATTTTTTTTGTGAGGTACACGTTTTATTACAACGTTACGATATGTTTTTTAGTATTATTTTTATTTTTAAAATTATAGGCAAGTTCCCTATTCCTTATGTACAATATTAGGACAGTGTTTTAAACGAGTAATACTTTAAAATCAATTTCAAAAAAAAAAAACGGTAAATTGTGAGCAGAAACTGTATCTACAGTATTCGGTGTGATTGTTATAAACATTATGTAGGAGACTCATCCAGACTTCTCAATGTAAGGTTAGGTAAGCATAAAAATTGTATTCAGAAGGATGAAATTGAAAAATCAAAAAATTGCGAACATGCTTGGGAAATAAACTAGGATTCGAAGAACGTTATAATAATATTATTAAATAAGGCGAAATGCTTATCCAGTTGCTCTGTAAATTTTAATCAAACGTGGGTACGAATGCTAAAATAATTGCACAAAATTAATATTGAATAATTTTTTAACTGTTACAGTTCTATGGATGTCATACAAACAAATAATATGTGTCAAATTTCACGCTTCACATATTTTACAAAAAGCTGCATAACTTTGAAAAATTAAATAGATTTCGTTTCCGAAATGTTAGGGAATTATATTATTCTTTTTTATCTTACTTTAGTTGTCAAAAAAGACCCTCTAATTGATGTTTTGTCATAAAGTCACTGGCGCAGTGGCTTATTTTTCCAGTACCTATCTTACTCGGTAAATAACTGTCTTTTTTTGGATAATCAAGTTTAGAAAAATTATTCATGTGGTAGTATGCCCCAAGGATGAAAAAGTAAAATGTGAGTGTGTTCGTGGAAAAAAAATGAGTGACAGGATTCTGACATGTTGTATTTCCAAAATGTCCGAATATATCGAAAACATTCAAAGTCAAAAACGACAAACAAAATTACAACACAGCAGCGAAAATGACTTGTTCCATACTTTTGACTAAGCTGGATGTATGAGCAACGAAACAAGTTGCCACTAATACATAAATAATTTAAGAGAATGATAAAGCAATTTGTAAATATGCATATCGACATGCACATGACAAATAATATTACATATCACACTGTACAGCAGGTTATGAGTAAATTTATGTATTTAATCTTGGCGCACCTTAACGCTTACATGAACTATTAATATTATCTAGGTGTAATAATGTACAAAACTGTCACTTACAAATATTTTTTACCTTTAATGTGGTGATGTTGTTACTGTGGCATCATCTAATTAACAATATATTTATATAGGTCGTAATGACCGAGTATGTTAATTTCCCTAATAAGTAAGGGCGAGACGGATGTAACTATTATTTTATTTAAGGGATGCATTAACGTAATTAATTTATTAATAGAATTGTATTTATGGAATTACTGTAGCTGTTAGTCGCATCTACTCGGAAAACTATTTATACACTCACCGGCAAATTTAGTGCATCACCTGAAAGAACATGGCACCCGATCAAAAGGGATCCCGGGTTTCAGTAGATTTTTCTGAAATTTTTTGTACAATACATTATGACCTAGGATGACACTTGTATACGCGGAATATTTTTGTGAGCCTACAGAGTGTACCAGAAAACAGGTCCGAAGATTCCTTCTTTTGCAAAGTTTAAAAATATTATTTTTCTCTTTGGATATGAATATCCTTTAATATTGATTAGTATAAGGATAAGGCCTCGTCTTCGTATTTTGAAGATGATACTTTCTGAGCATATTGTCTAATTTTTCTAAACCATTCACCGGTTTCTGGTCCCGTCATGCTTATTCGTAGCGGTACAGATATGAGATTGTCCATAAACTCAAGTTGTATTAATCCATTTTTCGTTTAAATGTTGATTACAGCATCGTGTTCCCAAGGGTAAATAAATTCTAGTTTTTATGAAAAAGTCTATTCTTGCATCAATTTCTATGTAATCGATTTCTATATAATTTTGCAAAATTTTTTTTCGCTCTTCATTAATAGCATTTTCGACATACATTTTGCAATTTGAGTTTTCCCGACCACAAATATAACATTGTACCATTTTAAAAATTATAATTTTTTAGTTTTCGTGTGAAATAATTGTTGACAGTTAACGAATTATTAAAGTGACAACCACAATAACAAAATAGCGTCAAGGCATACTTCGCAAAATTAAAAAGTTTTAAAAAAAGTTAATTGAGGAAGCCGTTACTATATGGTAGTTCGATATCACAAGGAAACGAGTAAAACACTACTATTCTCCAATATATTAACAATAAAAAATATTACGTACACATTAATTATAGAAACTGAAATAGCTTCAAAAAAACATACAAAATAAGTATTTATTTTGTCAATATTTTTATCAATAGTTTGCATCTAAAATACATTTTTTTGGATTTTAAAAGTTAGTATTTATCATTAACAATCATAGCACCTCATATATTTTGATTAAAGGATACTTCTTATACTAATCGATTTTTTTAAAGGATATTCATATCCAAATAGAAAAATAATATTTTTAAACTTTGTAAAAGAAGGAATCTTCGAACCCGTTTTCTGGTACACCTTATAGGCTCACAAAAATTTCTCGCATATACAAGTGTCATCCTGGGTCATAACATATCATACAAAAAATTTCCGAAAAATCTACTGAAACCCAGGATCCCTCTTGTTCGGGTGCCATGTCCTTTATTATTATATTTTAATGGAATTTATTGTACACAGTCGGACCGTTTTAAGATTGCAACTTTCATCTTAACGAATCAACCTCATAAATAATGTTAATCGGTTCAATTGTCAGCAGTACTCAAACAGTATGATACAATTAACACTTCGAAATTCCACACAGGTCAGCGTTTCGCTGTTGTACTGCTCGAACAGGTAACAAGGGTTCGCCATTTCTTTTTTTGCGGATGAAATAATTTTCCAGCTTTAGTATAAACTAACGTTCATTTCGAGTTAATTTGCTTTTCTGCAAGAATATATTATTTTCTTAGAACTTTTCGGTCTTGTCCAGTTTAAGTAAATGGTTTACCTGTATCAGGGAGTAGTTTACACCTACCCTACTATAGTTCAGTCAACTTAATGCGTGGAGGTTTTTTATATGACTTCTTTTATCGATAGTATAATACCACAAGTACCTTGTGCATTGCAAATTTATCGATAATAATTTTAGAGGAATCTTATCTTTTCCATTAAAATTATCTATTCCTGTTCTTGTAAAAAATATTGCGTCTTGTTGACTATTTCACAGACAATTTACTTTACATTTTAAGAACAAATAAAAACGTATCTATGTATAACAACCATCTTGGTATCAGTGACTTTTTTCGGTGACGCACCTGAAACTCTTCAAATGCAAATGCCGGAAATGAACGACAAAATAATCCAAACACAATTCCTGAACAATATTTAACGCATTCTCTAATTTCAGGCAAGTATCATGTTACATATATATTAAAAATATGTTTACATTTAACCATATAAGATGTTATTTAATTATAATTTTGAAAAAGCTGTCACCAATAGAATTTAATAACAAATTCACAATACCATTTTTTTCTCTATTAATAGGCGCCTAGCACTGAATATCTTGCATGTCACTCCACTTAACCATTTGCCGTGCACATCTTTGGAAACCAGTTATTTAGAAATTCTCACTGGTGCTGCATAATTGAGGTAGCTGATCTTGTTGAAAAGTAGGCTGATTCCATATAATGATCAGCTAAATCTGATGTAAAATTAGAGGGGAGAGAAAAGTAGACCTACAATTTGTTTCACAGAATACCAGCTCTAACATTAAGTTTTTGGGGTCAATAAGTGTGATCTTGTCTTAAATATATATTGCTTACTATCACTTTAATAGCGATGTCTGTTAACATTTTTCATTTGGGAAGAAAGTGCATTCGTTAGAGAAGCGAATGTGTAACGAAGTGATTTTTTTCGTTACTAATTTTCTATCGTAATCAGACCTAAATGTTGTTTCGGTCACTTTGGTACACCCTGTATACGATAACTTGTGACAATATTTCTTTTAAAACCGTTTTGAACCAAAGTTAAATTTATTTTTGCAAGTTCATTACTTGAAATAACAATTATTTCTCTAACATAATTGTTTCACACCGGTTTCTTTTTGGGGTAATCTTAGTTCGTTTATTATTCTAATGATAAATCTATTATTGTGTTGGTACTCAATTAAGTAAGAGGAAAGTAGATTAATTTAATTTAGTTTGATTTCAAAACGAGTTGAAATCATTTATTCATGGTAAAGAAATATGTTTCTATTTGTTTAATAATTTACCGAATAAATTACTAATTAATTTATTTTTAAATATTAATACTTGGCCGTTTTAAATTATTTCTTTTTGGAAATATAGCGTAAAAATTATGAGAAAGTGAATCCCAGCCTTAAAATATTTTATAAACATTTGTTTATATGAATTAACGCAGGCATTTATTTAAATATGATGCACCGTGATATGCTGAAATAACGTTTTCCACGGACAGCGGTCGACCCGTTTGCGCGTCGCACAGATCCCCGCCCTTCTATGACAGGAGTTTATGTATAAATTGAAGCCCACCGCGTGAAAGAATCACTTGTCCTCGACTTATCTGCGACTTCTCCGACTTGTCTTCTTCCAACAGTATCCGTTCCAGTAAGCAGCATTCAGCTACCGATCTTCAGTGCACTCCGCAATCCGATAGTGATAAGAATTACTTTAACCATTTTATTGTTTTTATTTGCATTTCTATCATTTACCGTTTGTGTACGAATTTACCGTTTATATCCGAATGTAGTGTTATGTTATTTTGTCTGAAGTGCCTGTTGTCCGAATAAACTAGAGATATTTAGGAAAATTCACGATTCATTAATAAAAATAGGGTTATCTATTTAACTGCTAGCATCGAGAATCCGCGGTTATCATTTTCTGTTGTGACTGACGTAAAGACAGAACGCTAATGCCTCGTGTGTGGATAGAGTTCCGTTTCAGTCATAGTTTCACTACCAGTCAGATTTTAATACCTCGTGTGTGGATAGAATCTCACGTTGTGCCCCGGAAGTCAGGTACTAAGCGATCCGTCCGTCAGCTGTGCTCACTGAATTTAAATTGTAGAAGAAGAAGATAAGTTTGAAGTCGATGTGATAACCTATCACACTAAATTATAAGTAATTACTGAGCGTTAACATTCATGCAATCACGCATATCTCTGTCTAGTTAGTTTAAAGACAGTTTATACTAAAATACGAGTCAATGAACTGAACTACAGTACTATAGAGTTAGAAGAGTAACGGAAATATTCGGTTATCATTGTCTGTGGTAGCCGACGTAAAGATAGAACTTCAGTGTCTCGTGTGTGGATAGGTTCCGTCTCACTCATAGTTTCACTACCAGTAAGATTCTAATACCTCGTGTGTGGATAAAATCTTACTAGGTAAACGCGAAGCGGCATAGCTGTTTAGTCTGACACACGTAGTTAATAAACCCTAAATCAGGGTTATCAGGCGCTAATCTTAAACTATAGCACGCTAGCGATTATACAGTCAAATATACCGCCTGTCCCTGGACTGACCTGCTGCACTTGTGTCTTGCTAGTACTCCGTAATCGCTTACCACTAAATATATTGCTGCACCGACCGCTTACCGTAATACCGCTTCATTAACCGTTTGCTGTGGCTACCAGTAGTATTAGTTGCCGTACCCTTACTTTATTTTGAACCACCGCTTGCTTGCTTGTATAGAAACTTGCAGTAAACAGTTGATAGTGTAATACCATAGTAGTAGCTTCCATAACTTAGCTGTACTTGATATAACATAACCGATCACCGCTTTTGGCATTTTCATAACCTAGCTTGGTACCTTGGTTGCTTACTTGTAATATAGGTTAATATTTACATTGTAATACAACATAACTGTTGTGTATATTTATTTCTTTATGTGTGAAGCAGTCTTAAATAAATAGAGTAAGTGAAGTTGAACTTCTGCCTTTTGTTTAAAACAAAGATATAAGTAATAAATTTGTTGATAAACTGAGAATCATTTTCGGCAAGTAAGGTGAAGTTGTCCATTGCTATGCAAACGATAGTCACACTCACAGACCGCCTGATATTCCGTCTCTTCACTGAGTTACCCTAGCTTCTGGGGGATGAGGTATGGACATCCGTTTAATTTCCGATATCCGATCAGTGAAGTTAAGCAGCACTGATCGAGTCCGGCAATTGGATGGATGAACGATAGCTCGTCTAACAGTCGGTAGGCTGTCAACAGACAATCCCGGGAAGGCCGCCAGTCTGATGCAGGCGGAGAGGCGAGCTCGAGTGGAGGGTCGAAGAGATCTACCCAGGAGGTTTGCCACTCTGCTAGCGGTGCAGGCGGGCAGGCCCAGGCGGTGGGTTAGTTGACAGTCGAAGACCGTGGTTCGGAGTCCACGCTAAACTGTAGGTCCCTAGGTAAAAAGGGCCCATTGTGACCTACTTGCCTAGTAAAATAAGTAGCTACTACTACTACTACTACTACTACTACTACCCTAGCTTCTATCATACCGCTGATAGAATAAAGTGGTGTTAGTACACTTTAAAACAGGAACTGGTGCTCGAGACCGTTACCTTAATAAAAAGTTCAAAGTACCGTTACCGTACTGAAGGGTGCCAAAGTGACACGTCACGCACACACAAATAAGCATCGTGGTGTTTGCTTACATCACAAATGATAATGTAGTTTAAGCTTATTCAAAATATATTCATGATCTTACAAAATTTATCTTAGTTTGTAAACTATCCGCTATTTTTACGACTACTGAAATATCTGGAGAGGCTCCACGGGAAAACCTATTTGATGATTCAGAAGTTGTAGTTTACTTGCATTATATTATTTTATTCTATACCTATTAGGGTTTAAAGTTTGGAAATTATTATTTCAATCAACAACCTACAGGTCTCTTTTTGTTTTGATTCGAACATACCTTCCACCCTATGTGAGTACACTGAAATTTTTATATTTCATTTCAAAAGATTTCTGTCTCAGAGACTAGCAAAAATATGTATCAGTCTCTGTCTCAGAAAGCCACTTTCTTGAAAAGACAAAATATAATTTCTCGAGAACCAAATCAGTGATTGACAAAATTTCAACATCATCCCGTGGAAACATATTAATGCTCAAGTTTTTGCCCGCAGAAAAAAATAATAATTTATCTCTTCAAACGGATGTAATTTGTATTTTTTGCAATGTTGAATGCTTTTATTTCCCTCACTGTAACTTTCATGATGAAAAAAATTAATATAATTTGATAGTTTGACTGCCAACGAAACGAGATTCTAGAAATTGAAAACGGATTGAGAAGCAGTTAAATAATTCGGAAGTATAAGGTTTTTAATTTGATTCATATTTTTCAATGCTATGCTTCAATTATTGAGCAATTTATTTTTACTGGTGACATGTACGTGATTATTTTTTAAAATGGCATTCAAAATCCGTTATTTTAAAGATGGCTTCCAAACTGAATTCACTATTTATTATATCAAGCACGAAATATATTTCATTGATTTATTTTAGAACCCACATTGCAATAGTATCAGTATGTAATATACTACATTACTTATTCAACTTTGTCATAGATATTCTGTTTCTAATAAAAATACAGATTAAAAACATGTTCACGTACAAATAAAACTTACCGGTCGAATAGGGTTATAATAACTATCATCTGAGGAATAGCTGTAAACATGAGATTTTCTTGTAGAACGTTTAGGAATCGTGTCATTGTGATAGTGTGTAGTAAACCTTAGAGGTCCTGTGGTTGTCGTCTTGGCACCAATTGTTCCATATCTGAGAGAAGGCAGTTCCGCTACCCTTTTCGTTGTTGGCTTAGTAGATTGGGTCACACCTGACTACAAAAAAACTTGTTACCAGTGGTATCAAAATCTTGAATGTCAGTGTCGAGAAATATATTTAGACTCGCTTATACACAAAGATAGAGGGCATGTTTAAATTTGGGCCTTTTGCGTACTTTTGTCAATAATACAAATCCGTAAACAATATTATGGTTTTGAAGTCGTTTTCGAGAAAATATGAAAAACTTTAATTTGAGAAATTTGTCGTTAAAATCAAAAACATTTATTTACTAGGTTACAAATAAAGTACATACATGGCACCTTAAGAAAGAAGACAAAATCAGTATACACTCAAAGTCAATTAGTCATACGATAACAATAGTCATAAAATGATATTAGATTACTTATATTATTTGCTTGCATAATAATACTTTACGCACAAATATTACTCCCATCCACAGAATATTAAATATGGAGTACCCCAGGGTTCCATTCTGGGACCAATATTATTTCTAGTATATATTTATGATCCAGAGTATAATTATTGATCAGTAATATTTTCACTATATACAAATGACACAAGTATTTAACTTAGCAACTCAAATATCGATAATTTAATCATAACAGCACAAATGAAAATCACCAACATATTTGACTGGTTCATGTCTAACAAATTATTACTTAATCTAGAAAAGACCGTCAACATGTTATTTCAACTCAACCAAAATATACCGCAAAATATATAATAATAATAATACTAATAATGGGGGTGCAAAGGACCGGCAACCTCCACGTTGGTGCACCCTGGACAGGCAGAGGCAACTCTGCCTGACTAATGCCGGCCGGGGTACCAGGACTAACCACCCTGCTACCTTTACTGCTTGGGTTCCCTATAATCTAAGAAGGGCCCCTCACAATCGACCCCAACCGGATGGGGGTCAGAGACAGGTGGGAGGGGCCTTACCGGATGGTCTCAACGTTGATAACCAAGGCAATGGACATGGACGCTTTAAGTGGACGAGGGAACTTCGGGATGACTTGCTGACCTGCCGCGAGAGTAGCGAACCTGAGCGAAGGGGATACATGGCGCGAATGCATGCACTTTGGTGCGAAATGCATCCAGAGCATCGCGCCTTCTCTCAACAACATCTGAGAGATCAAGTATCCTTTCTGCTCAGGACAGGTTACGTAAGGGCACCCCGCCAGCTGGAAGAACTGCCAGCCGCAGTACCAGCGCGGCAATTGCCAGCTGATGGGGAACATCCTTTAGAGTTCACCGGTGTAGACTTAAGGACGAGGGTTAGCCTTAACACCAGGGCTAACCTAAAGCCACAAGACCTGGCTAGAATGGACGCGGTCATCGATGAGGAAATTCCGGAAGATGTAGACATCTGGCAAATCAACTGTGCCGTGTACAATGCCGCGAAGCAACTCGTCCCCCGTGAGAGGTCAACCAATCACGGGGTCGAGAAAGCCAAGCGGCGTGTACAAAAAATCGAAGGCAAGATACAGTCGGCCAGACAACACGCTTCTCGGATCCAGAGTGTGGTGGAATATAAGACGACTGGTAGAGTCTTTACTCCCAGGATCCGGCGAATAGCTGCCGGATTAAGACGTCAACACCATACTCTAAATCTGACAGTGATGCTTACCATCAAGCAGCACTGTCTAGATAGGATCCGAGCGCTCATGGCGATAAAGAAAACATTGAAGAGGCGGGTGAGGAGTATGGAACAAAACAATTTGTTTCGTACGAATCCTTCCCGCCTCTTTCAAGAGCCACAGCGTGTTGTCGAGAATCCGCCGACTGTAGAAGATGTCGAAACCTTCTGGAAGGGAATCTACGAAACGCCGCGTCCATTCAATAGCGACACTCCATCAATTGCACACTTCGAGGCTCTGTGTCACAGACATCTTGAAGAGCCAGAAGAAGTGTGCCCGGCAGTCAGTACGGAGGAAGTCCAACAAGCACTTGTTGGTACCAAGAACTTCGCTGCCCCGGGCCCAGACGGCATTAACAACTGGTGGTGGAAGAAATTTCCTTCCACTCACCGCCGTCTGGCGCGAGTTTTCAACTCATGGTTGAACGAGGGGCAGCAGATTCCGGACTGGTTCGTCGAGGGACGTACTGTGCTAATCCCCAAAAAAGAGGGATCTTTCCGACCCGAGGAATTATAGGCCGATCACTTGCCTTAACTCCTGCTACAAGATATTTAAACGTATCTTGTATGCTAGGACACTGAGGTGTGTTGATCCGGTCTTCCAGCAGATAAACGAACAGCGTGGTGCCAAGAAGGGCATGGCAGGTTGCAAGGACAACCTGCTGATAGACCGCTGTATTACACAGGATTCTGTGCAATACAAGCGGAATCTATCGATGGCCTGGATTGATTACCGCAAGGCATTTGATACAACATCGCATGAGCTATTGTTGTACTTGCTCGAATGTCTTGCGGTACCAGCACCACTAGTGAGATGCATAGAACAGCTGCTGCCGCTCTGGAAGACCCGCTTCACCATCAGATCAGGTGCACAGCGGGTCACGACAGGGCAGGTGGCATTTAGGAGAGAAGTTTTCCAGGGTGACTCCCTGAGTCCTCTCCTCTTCTGCATCTCACTGCTGCCGTTGTCTGTTGGGCTCCGCCAAACCCGCGGATATCAATGCGGGCCACCCAGCGACCGGAGGCATAAGGTCACCCATCTATTTTATATGGATGACCTTAAACTTTATGCCTCCGGAGAGCGTGAACTACAAAACGCTCTTAGGGTGGTTGAAGATTATACGCGGGCAATTGGTATGGAGTTCGGGTTGGACAAATGTGCAGTCGTCCACCTCAAGAGAGGACGATGCGAGGAATTCTTTGAAGATGCGCAGCTCGCAGACGGAAGCATCCTAAGACATCTGGATGCCGGAGAGACCTATACATATCTGGGTGTGCAACAAAGGCACATCCAGGATGTATCACAAATAAAAGATTCTCTCCGCGGCAAGTACAGACACCGCCTCCGAAGGATTTGGTCTTCCGAACTTTCAGGGAAGAACAAGGTGTCTGCAACTAATATGCTTGCCGTTCCGATTCTGCTCTATTCCTTCGGAGTAGTAAAGTGGAGGGTAGATGAGCTGCGTCAATTAGACAGAGATACCCGCAAGATGAAGAATATTCACAGAAGTATTCATCCTAGATCGTCCGTTCCTCGTGTGTACCTCCCACGTCAACGGGGGGGCCGAGGACTCTTGAGCCTGGAGTGTACACATGGCAGAGTAGTACTGAGTATGGCATGTAACATACTCAGGAGCTCAGATCCCCTCTTGCGGTTCGTAAAACATCACGAAACTGTAGGAGTGGGAGCAGGATTGTTCAAGGCAGCAAAAAGAGCCGCAGATGAACTCGGTCTCGCATTTGACATCAGGCGAGGAGGCCGGCGAGGTGCTGATGTTGAGTCAGTCACCGAACTTCAGCCAAATCGTCTGAAAGCCCGAATTAGAGCTGCCGAACAGGAAAATCTGTTTCGGCAGCACGTCGATAAACCGCAGCATGGTGTCTTCTATAAGAACATAGAAACACTGGGTTTATCGACCAGGCTGACCTTCGCCTTTCTAAGGTCAGCAGGGCTTAAGTCCGAGACCGAGGGATTCATTATGGCCTGCCAAGATGGTGTTATCAACACCTTGGTCTACCGTAGCCGCGTGTGGCGTGTAGAGGTTCCTGATATCAACTGCAGGACCTGCCATCAGGCGCCGGAATCGCTCATGCACTTACTTTCTGCATGTCCCATATATGCGATTTCGGCCTACATCCACCGACATAACGCGGCTTTACGAGTGCTATACTACCACTTAAGGCACTCGTACGGGGTAGACCAGACACCAGTGCTGCCTTACGTCCCCGGAGATATTGAGTCCGTTGTCGAGAACGAGAAATGTCGGATTTACTGGAACTACTCGTTCCCGACTGTCAGGCTAATCCAAGCCAACAAGCCTGACATAGTCCTCCTCGACCATCAACTCAAAGTGATGTATGTTATCGAGTTCTCGGCACCTGCGGAGAAAAACATCACCTTGAAGGAGGAGGAGAAACGGACCAAATATCGCGATCTCCGGTACGAGCTCCAAGTGCTGTACCCAGGCTACTCGGTCAAAATGGTCGTCCTTATTATCGGTGTACTCAGAGGGATAAAGCCTACGCTGCTCTCGGAACTGAAGATCATACCGGCCTGCCGAAAACCAGCCGAGTGGCTGGCAGGTCAAATGCAGAAGGCGGTCATTCTGGGTTCTCTCCGTCTGCTTAGGGCACACGATTCTGGTATCTACCGTCACTAACCCTGCGGGATGTGAGGAGTGGCTGTAGTTGTTGCGCCGGCGCGACTCCCGTGAGGCGTCGGAGGCCACGGGAGGACTGACCGGCATCGGGAAACCGGAAAAAAATAATAATAATAATAATAAGGGGTGCGCCGGCGCAACTCCCGTGAGGCGTCGGAGCCCACGGGAGGACTGACCGGCATCGGGAAAAAAAATAAGGGGTGCAAGGATGGCAACCTCCGCGTTGGTGCACCCTGGACAGGCAGAGGTAACTCTGCCTGACTAATGTCGGCCGGGGGTACCAAGGCTAACCACCTGGTGCCCCTCCTACTTCGGGTTACATTCGACCTCAGAAGAAGGGCCCCTCACGATCGACCCCAAGCGGATGGGGGTCAGAGACAGGCGGGAGGGGCCTCACCGGACAGTCTCAACAACGACAACATTGGCATTGTACACGGACGCTTTAAGTGGACGAGGGAACTTCGGGATGACTTGCTGACCTGCCGCGAGAGTAGCGAACCTGAGCGAAGGGGATACATGGCGCGATTGCATGGACTTTGGTGCGAAATGCATCCAGAGCATCGCGCCTTCTCTCAACTACATCTGAGAGATCAAGTATCCTCTTGCTCAGGACAGATTACGTAAGGGCACCCCGTCAGCCGGAAGAACTGCCAGCCGCAGTCCCACCGCGGCAATTACCAGCTGATGGGGAACATCCTTTAGAGTTCACTGGTGTAGACTTAAGGACGAGGGTTAGCCTTAACACCAGGGCTAACCTAAAGCCACAAGACCTGGCTAGAATGGACGCGGTCATCGATGAGGAAATTCCGGAAGATGTAGACATCTGGCAAATCAACTGTGCCGTGTACAACGCCGCGAAGCAACTCGTCCCCCGTGAGAGGTCAACCAATCACGGGGTCGAGAAAGCCAAGCGGCGTGTACAAAAAATCGAAGGCAAGATACAGTCGGCCAGACAACACGCTTCTCGGATCCAGAGTGTGGTGGAGTTTTTACTCCCAGAATCCGGCGCATAGCAGCCGGATTAAGACGTCAACACCATACTCTAAATCTGACAGTGATGCTTACCATCAAGCAGCACTGTCTAGATAGGATCCGAGCGCTCATGGCGATAAAGAAAACATTAAAGAGGCGAGTGAGGAGTATGGAACAAAACAATTTGTTCCGTACGAATCCTTCCCGCCTCTTTCAAGAGCCACAGCGTGTTGTCGACAATCCGCCGACTGTAGAAGGTGTCGAAACCTTCTGGAAGGGAATCTACGAAACGACGCGTCCATTCAATAGCGACACTCCATCAATTGCACACTTCGAGGCTCTGTGCCACAGACATCGTCAAGAGCCAGAAAAAGTGTGCCCGGCAACCAGTACGGAGGAAGTTCAACAAGCACTTGTTGGTACCAAGAACTTCGCTGCCCCGGGCACAGACGGCATTAACAACTGGTGGTGGAAGAAATTTCCTTCCACTCACCGCCGTCTGGCGCGAGTTTTCAACTCATGGTTGAACGAGGGGCAGCAGATTCCAGACTGGTTCGTCGAGGGACGTACTGTGCTTATCCCCAAAACGGGGATCTTTCTGACCCGAGGAATTATAGGCCGATCACTTGCCTCAACTACTGCTACAAGATATTTACACGTATCTTGTATGCTAGGACACTGAGGTCTGTTGATCCGGTCTTCCAGCAGATACACGAACAGCGTGGTGCCAAGAAGGGCATGGCAGGTTGCAAGGACAGCCTGCTGATAGACCGCTGTATTACACAGGATTCTGTGCAATACAAGCGGAATCTATCGATGGCCTGGATTGATTACCGCAAGGCATTTGATACAACATCGCACGAGCTATTGTTGTACTTGCTCGAATGTCTTGCGGTACCAGCACCACTAGTGAGATGCATAGAACAGCTGCTGCCGCTCTGGAAGACCCGCTTCACCATAACATCAGGTGCGCAGCGGGTCACGACAGAGCAGGTGGCATTTAGGAGAGGAGTTTTCCAGGGTGACTCCCTGAGTCCTCTCCTCTTCTGCATCTCACTGCTGCCGTTGTCTGTTGGGCTCCGCCAAACCCGCGGATATCAATGCGGGCCACCCATCGACCGGAGGCATAAGGTCACCCATCTATTTTATATGGATGACCTTAAACTTTATGCCTCCGGAGAGCGTGAACTACAAAACGCTCTTAGGGTGGTTGAAGAATATACGCGGGCAATTGGTATGGAGTTCGGGTTGGACAAATGTGCAGTCGTCCACCTCAAGAGAGGACGATGCGGGGAATTCTTTGAAGATGCGCAGCTCGCAGACGGAAGCATCCTAAGACATCTGGATGCCGGAGAGACCTATACATATCTGGGTGTGCAACAAAGGCACATCCAGGATGTATCACAAATAAAAGATTCTCTCCGCGGCAAGTACAGACACCGCCTCCGAAAGATTTGGTCTTCCGAACTTTCGGGGAAGAACAAGGTGTCTGCAACTAATATGCCTGCCGTTCAGATTCTGCTCTATTCCTTCGGAGTAGTAAAGTGGAGGGTAGATGAGCTGCGTCAATTAGACAGAGATACCCGCAAGATGATGAATATTCACAGAAGTATTCATCCTAGATCGTCCGTGTGTACCTCCCACGTCAACGGGGGGGGCCGAGGACTCTTGACCTGGAGTGTACGCATGGCAAAGTAGTACTGAGTATGGCATGTAACATACTCAGGAGCTCAGATCCCCTCTTGCGGTTCGTAAAACATCACGAAACTGTAGGAGTGGGAGCAGGATTGTTCAAGGCAGCAAAAAGAGCCGCAAATGAACTCGGTCTCGCATTTGACATCAGGCGAGGAGGCCGGCGAGGTGCTGATGTTGAGTCAGTCACCGAACTTCAGCCAAATAGTCTGAAAGCCCGAATCAGAGCTACCGAACAGGAAAATCTGTTTCGGCAGCACGTCGATAAACCCCAGCATGGTGTCTTCTATAAGAACATAGAAACACTGGGTTTATCGACCAGGCTGACCTTCGCCTTTCTAAGGTCAGCAGGGCTTAAGTCGGAGACCGAGGGATTCATTATGGCCTGTCAAGATGGTGTTATCAACACCTTGGTCTACCGTAGTCGCGTGTGGCGTGTAGAGGTTCCTGATATCAACTGCAGGACCTGCCATCAGGCGCCGGAATCGCTCATGCACTTACTATCTGCATGCCCTATATATGCGATTTCGGCCTACATCCACCGGCATAATGCGGCGTTACGAGTGCTATACTACCATCTAAGGCACTCGTACGGGGTAGACCAGACACCAGTGCTGCCTTACGTCCCCGGAGATATTGAGTCCGTTGTCGAGAACGAGAAATGCCGGATTTACTGGAACTACTCGTTCCCGACTGTCAGGCTAATCCAAACCAACAAGCCTGACATAGACCTCCTCGACCATCAACTCAAGGTGATGTATGTCATCGAGTTCTCGGCACCTGCAGAGAAAAACATCACCTTAAAGGAGGAGGAGAAACGGACCAAATATCGCGATCTCCGGTACGAGCTCCAAGTGCTGTACCCGGGCTACTCGGTAAAAATGGTCGTCCTTATAATCGGTGTACTCGGAGGGATAAAGCCTACGCTACTTTCGGAACTAAAGATCATACCGGCCTGCCAAAAATCTGCTGAGTGGCTGGCAGACCAAATGCAGAAGGCGGTCATTCTGGGTTCTCTCCGTCTGTTTAGGGCACACGATTCCGGAGCCTACAGTCACTAACCCTGCGGGATGTGGGGAGTGGCTGAGGTTAATGTGCTGGCGCGACTCCCGTGAGGCATCGGAGGCCACGGGAGGACTGTCCAGCGTCGGGCAACCGAAAAAAAAAATAATAATAATAATAATAATATGATTTATTGTAGTTATAAATAACAGAATGTAAATTATAATTTGGTTACAACGTAATTTTATGTACAATTTCTATAACTAAAAAAAGACTGGAAACAACATGGTTCCAAGGAACCTGCTGATCAAAGTTCTTGAAAGCATAATAACATATACACATAACTGAATCAATGCATGAGTATGTAAATTATTAAACATGAACAAAATAAGTACAAAAGAGAAAAAAGAGAAAATAATCAATTTATTTTAATTTAATGGGATTTACAAAAAAAAATTATGAAAGCACGTTATTAATGTGAGAATAATATGGTTTAAATAGATAATTCATTAAAAGTTGAATAAATTCCTTTTGTGTTTAGTTTTAAACAAAGATGGTTTTAAATATTTTAATGATGCCGGGAGTTTATTATATAGGTTGTAAATACAATAAGAAAATGACCTACAATACATAGAGGTACAGTGGGGAGGAGGAGAAATCAGGCCTCTAAATCTCAAATTCAAATTGTGGATGTCAGTTCGAAATTTAATTTTGTTATGCAAATAAGGTGGACATTTATTAACTAAAATACGATTATAAAGAGTTAGAGAATGTAGTTTGCGCCTCGCTGCCATATTAAGCCAGTTGGCGCTTTTCAATTTATATGAAACTTTATCATGTTTCCTGATACCGTAAATAAAACGAAGACAAGATTTTTGAACTCTTTCAATTCTATTTGAAGTAACTTTTAACATTATTAAAGTGAGCTATGAAAATTACTATTATGTTTAACAAGTGACATTTCTTTAATTAAATAAGCAAAATGGTTTACAGTGAGGAAGAAAAAGTCCAAATATTTACTTGTTATATACAAAATAACAAAAATAAACGTTCAGCAAAAAGAGCATATAGGGTGTTGTTTCCAAATCGTTCAACACCATCAGAAAATACGTTCAAAAATATTTACCGAAAGGTGAATAATACCTCCAGTTTTCGTTCGTAGGAAAAAGCATGTAGTTCAAGCAAACCAGAAAGAACAGCTAGATGTACTGCTTCATTTCGAAGGTAAGCCCATCCATATTTATTCGCGAATAGGTAAAAGAGGTAAAAGTTATTCCAAAATCCAACGTACGTTAAAAAATAACAGCTACAGACCATATAAAATTTTACTCGTACAAGTTTTAAAAGAGGCTCATAAAAAGAAAAAATTAGATGAAGATCCCGATTTTTTTACTAAAATATTATGGACTGATGAATCATCCTTTTCTACGGCAGGAGATTTTAATAGGAAAAATCGAAGGTCGTGGGAAACAAGCACAACAGAAAAAGATTGGTAAAACAAATTAAAAAATCAGGAAGAAATACTAGCCTATATTTTATGATTACAATTTAACTGGAGTTACCTATTTGGAAATAATTATCCCAGAAGCAGAAAATATTCTTTTGCAGAATTTTTCGGAAGCCGAACTTGATAATATGATTTAGATGTAGGATGGGGCAACTCCGCATAGTGTCCTACCTGTTGGAGATCATTTGAATAATGTATTCCCAACATGGATAGGGAATAATGGACCTATTAAATGGCCACCTAACAGTCCGGATTTGACCCCTATGGATTCATTTTTTGGGGATTTCCAAAAGACATTGTCAATAATAATAATAATAATAATAGTATTCAAGTCATTAAAGACAGGATTCGACTTGAAATAAACAATCTGAATGTAAATAATAAAGCCATTTCCGGTGCAATTATAAATATAAGAAGACGTTATCAATTATGCATTGACAATAATGGTGGACATGTCGAACATCTTTTATGAGTTATCAATTATTTATATTTAAATTTCCTAAATAAATCTGTTATATATTTTGTATAAATATTTGGTTTTTTTCTTCCTCACTGTAAACCATTTTGATTATTTCATTAAAGAAGTGTCATGTATCAAACATAATAGTTGCCATTTTCATAGCTCACTGTAATAATGTTAACTTTTCCATGTTTACAGTAACTAGTTTAACTAAGATATTTGACGTTTAATAACTCAAAAACGGTATATGGTAGAGGTAACATATGGTATATTTTTGAAATTAGGAACAAAAGATCATTCCAAAAAATTTAATAATGTACATTTAAAAAAATGTATTATTTATTTTTTTCTATAGGCAATAATAACGATGATAAGGGGGTGGGTAATTTATAATGAATAACCCTGTACATACATTATATTTAAATTTAAGTGATTCTAGTTTACGGGAATTTGTAACAATATTACATTTAGTAATGATTAGGTATCATTTATTTTTAATGCATCAATTGTTTAATTGGTCAAGATCATCAGATCATCAAGAGTCTTCAACTGTATTAATGTATGAATATAACTTCAAATTATCGGCATAAAGTAGTGTTCTACACTGCAGGTCCATGGTCAGTGCCAGTTTTGTGACTAGGCCACATAGGCCTGTGCTTAGGGGCGTGGGCCCTAGGAGGGTCCTTAAGGTCTAGCTCTCTGTTAATTTTAGAATAACCTGGAAAGTATAACTAACATTTTTTTAATAGGTTTCTTGTTTAGTCTTAATGTTACATTAAAATTAAACAAGAAACCTATTAAGGAAGATACCACAATTATTAATCGCTGTTAGTAGACGCTCTGTTGTAGGATACGGGTTGGTCGAACGTCGGCGAAGACTGCCTGCCATAATCCTCTCCTGTAACTGACGATTCTGTCGTGTCTAGGTTCTAGGCACAGAACAATTATGGGTAATCTAGCCGAATCGCTGTCAGAAAAAGAATCCTTCTAATTATACTGATTTTGTGAAGAGACAATACGATTTTCTATTTTCCATGTTGTTCCTTATGAATAATATAATTCTTTTGAGGGGGATGGTACAAAAATTTAACTGGGTCTCAAGCGTAGATCCCAGGCGAGGGCAACGGGTGCAATTGCTCCCCCTTTGGGCCGTCAAAAAAAATCTTGTTTTGAAGATGGTAATGGCATCGAAAGTTCACATAGATCTTGTTTCGAAAATATAAATACGTTTGGTAATATGAATGTGATGTGTGAGCATGTCCGATTTTTGATTTTCTTTTTCTAACATATCCATTTTTGTCTTCTGAACACGATTTTCGAGTAAAAAATTCACGCTCGGCCATATTTTTCGAGATATTGGGCTAAAATTTCCTTAAGTTCAGCTGATAACCTGCAAAACAGTTTGGAATATTGTATTATATTTTGGTGCATTTTTCAACGTATGCAAATTTAAAGCGCATGTATAGCAGAATTTAAACCATTTAAAGAATCCCTGTTGATATTAATAAAGTAAAAAATATATGAATGTATTCTGCAAAAGGCAGTGAGAAAATGTGACACTTTTCCATTTTAAGTTCCATTATTTTTGACGCGAAATTTGTGTTCAGCAAGCAAATATGAGTGTCAGGAAAAAAATTTCAAAATCAAACATCCTCTAATATACAACATTACCGTACTTTTAATACCGCTTCGATTTATAGCAACTATCATAAAGAAAAAGTTACATACCATTTCTGACATTTATTATTAGGTATTTGTCAAAAATTTGTGTAAAGTGTCCCCCCTTAGAGAGCTCCTGGATCTGTCCTTGCTGGGCCTGAGGATTATTCATATCTGAAACTGGTACTGTCCATGGCGATGTCACTCACGAATATAACAAATAGCAGAGGCCCAGGCATAGAGCCCTGAGGTAGCTAAATCACTGAGACGAAACTATTTTAACTTGTTACATAGGGTGGTATGATTTTAGTATGTCAAACGCTTTGCTAAAATCGAAAAGATTTAAGCAACTGCTTATCATTTTCTATTTCAAAAGATTTTATTTTTTTAGAGCTTTGTTCGTTTTATCGTTAAAATTAGAGAATTGTTACAAATATCTAAATATGTTCAGCTAGAGACGTCATTTCTCAATATTACAGATATGTGCCTTTAGTTACAGACATTAAAGTAACTTTATAACTACAATTTAATATTAACTAAGTTTCAACTTTACTAAGTTCCTGTAATCAAAGAGGCTTTCAGTATTCTAAAGCTACTGTATAGCTAATACTAATAATAGGTTAAAATACAAATATCGTGCTTGGTGTGGTTTATTCTATTTTAAATTATTTGACTTACATGTAGACATCGAATTCTTTAGGTGATGGCCAGGGACGACCTTTTTACATAATATTTTTTAGTTAATTAATTAAAAGTAAAATATATAGAAGCTAAATTGTTTTAAATATTTCTGAGAACTGTAGTTTGGTTGACAATTATTTATATACTGAATAAACTAAATTAAAAAATTATTAAATCTAATATAAACTGTTCATTAAAAAATATTTTTTTTTTCAGATACCAATTTGAACTACTTCAAAAAAATAATCGGTGATATGTGTCTTAAATATATTTAGAATAGAGATTATAATTTGATTTTTATAAATATAGGGTGTTTCAATGATATCACGACGAGCATCGTGGGGTGATTTCTCTCGAAAAATAAAACAATTACATTTTTTTTCTAAAATGCTTCCTAAGCGCCAGAGTGTGTACGATTCGAATTATTCAGTATTCGAATCCATTCGAAAGCAGTATTCAAATACTTTCATATAAAAGGATTCGTAATCCAGATTCGTAAGACCATGAAAAAGGATTCGTATTCGAATTTTTTGGGTGACACAAATCCTTTTTTTGTACTTCGGATACTGTTTGCGCCAGCGTAATACGTTAAATTGTTAAGAGTAGAGAGCGCAAAGGCGGACGGAACCAAGATCTTGCCTGTTGTGACACGTTGACACGCATAGCGTAAGGTATTTGGCATTTGTTTTAGTTTACATTACCACCAGTCGATTATGACTGATTTAATTAATCGAGAACTCGGTACTCGAGTGATTTCAATAACCGAATGATCACTCGAGTTAATTTTCACTCGAATCTTGAATTGATTGAATGAAAGATAGTGTTGGGTATAACCCATTTATTTGATTCGAATAATCGAGTACTGGGTACTCGAGTAGTACCAACGTAACGGTAGTATACAAACAAGTAGTTATACCAATATACCCACTACTCGGTCTCAGTCAGGCCCATGGGGGCAAAATTGGCTGGAAAAATTGGCTGCCAAAGACAAAAGGTTTACTAGGTCACATCCAACTGGCGTAATAGTCTCAAGCTCGTGAATGTTATCCCACAACAACGAACAGACATGCACGTGTGGTCACTCTTATTTTTGCATGGTTGAACTGTAAAATGTGTTACAATGCACGTGAGGATGCTTGCCTTTCCCAAACTTAAAATACCAAGGAGCGCTCTTGTCAAAACATTTCTGGGTTTCGAAAGCATGAATAAACTACCAACGTAACCGACACCCTTGGCATGGTCGGTAGGTCTCTGGACGATCAATCACTGAAGTTATGCAGCAATCGCTGCGAGTAGTAACTGCGTGGGTGACCGTTTGGTAAAAACGTACCAGCATGAGTTTTAGGACGCCCACGGTGACCGGGAGATAAGAAGAAAATGCTGCTTATGTAAGTTGATTCCAGTTAACGAGCTGTACTTCGTACAAGGTTTTCCACAGTTTGCCTGTAGATTAAGACCAATGCGAGGCTAATGAAAAGTGGGATGCAGCCGGATGCACACTACATACACAAACAAATAAATATGAATAAAGGAAAAACCCTCAGGCAGATTTTTTGTTGATGCTCAACAGGGACTTGCTTGTTTCGGGGGAAATATGGTTTGGAAAAAATGGAGGCTGAGTGGGGCGACCCAAAAAAATGCCGGGAAATTCACTTGCACATGTTCGATTTTTTGACGTTATTGACCAACGGATTCAGATTTAGTGAACAAAAATACATACTAACACAATAGTCGAGTCACCTGAACGTCATTCAATATTCTTTGCCCCAAATTTTGGACAATTTTGAGCCATTTGTTGGCTTTGACCAATTGGGCTAATTCTAACCCCAGATTTAGATCCAGCGGCCAGAAATACACACCGATATAAGGGTAATGTCACTTCAATATCATTTAATGTTTTTTTTACCCCAAATTTTGGTGAATTTCCGACAGTTTTTTGATTTTCCCGTCCAATTTTGACCCGATGGGCCAATTTTGACCCCGGATTCGGATTCAGCGGGCGAAGATACATACCGGTATATAGGTCTGTCCACGAGTATACGACTTTTTTATGTGCCTGCATTGACTATTTAAACAGCTACACTTTTTTCCATCTTATTATGGTAGCCCGTTGTTTTGAAGTTAAGGAAAAATATTATATTTCAAACATAAAATATGGTGGCACCCAAATAATAAATAAATGAGTTGGTTTTACGTTCTTGTACTATTTGTATAGGCAATTGCCTTCTCTGACTTTGTTTTTATTTTATCTAGTTGTAAGTTAATTTGATTTATTTGGTTAATCACTTCCCCGCCCAGAGAAGAGGATAGTAAATATTGCTTATTTTGAATAGATGTATTTTGCTATTAAATTTTTGTTTCATTCAATAAAATTTAATTTAACTATTTTAATGATATGGTGACCCTGTATTATACATCTATTCAATGCGAAAAAAATGCTCGGCACACCGCTTAGAAGCGGTTTGTGTGTTTGAATACATGAAATAAGTTCTATGCAACATTTTTCTCCGTGGTTCGCCGAGCCGCGCATAAGTGGACAACAAGCATTAGTTGTTCCTACGTCTCTAAATTCTGCACAAGTAAGGGTACATTTTCAGCCAATTCGGTACGGGCACAATCTGCTGGTGGATTGTAAATTAGGTTTTAAGCATAAGGGTACATTTACAACCAATTCGGTATGGGCACAATGTGCTGGTGGATTGTAAATTGGGTTTTAAGCATATCTGGTTGAATGTATTTGTTTACAATAAAATTTTAAGTCGGCACGACCTTGAATTGCACTTCAGGTTTGAATTGGATGCTTGCAAATCGCAAATATTCAATTCAATTGCGGCACGAATTTCAAATTGCGCATGCGTACTACGACACAAATTTATTGTTTATATTTAAAGTCGGTCTGTGATTTGAAATTGGAAGATTAGATCTTTTAGTATTAGAAAATATGATGTTTTTAGAAGTTATGTTAATATAATTGTAATTATTTAATCAAACTAAATTTGCACACACGTAATATTAAAAAATCTCAGCAGATGGCAGCTTCCAACTCATTATAAATGACCTAAATTTTATCTCGGCACAATTCACAATCAGTCAGTAAATTGTGCCTGTAGCGAATTGGTTGTAAATGTACCTTAATTGGTTGAATGTATTTGTTTACAGTAAAATTTTAAGTCGGCACGACCTTGAATTGCACTTCAGGTTTGAATTGGATGCTTGCAAATGTTCAATTCAATTGCGGCACGAATTTCAAATTGCGTATGCGTACCAAGACACAAATTTATTGTTTATATTTAAAGTCGGTTTGTGATTTGAAATTGGAAGATTAGATCATTTAGTATTAGAAAATATGTTTTTAGAAGTTATGTTAAATAATTGTAATTATTTAATGAAACTGAATTTGCACACACGTAATATTAAAAATTCTCAACAGATGGCAGCTTCTAACGCCCGTAGTGAATTGGTTGTAAATGTACCTTAATGCATTACTTCAGTATGTAACGCAACGTCACATTTGGATTTTTTGAGATTTAAATATTGTTTGATTTTTAAGAAAAATAGCTTCCGAGTTTTAGAACTCGTGAGATTGAGATCTCATGGGTTTTTATTGTTCTATATGAAAATCATTCCAAAACCCGAACAGATATACATGGTGGGTATTTATATCTCGTGGAAATTAGATCTAGTGGAACTATATCTTATAGGAATTAGATCTCGTGAGAATTAGATTTCTTGGAACGTCCCCTGTAGATGATCTGATCTGTTATTTAAATTGTAAACTTTATTAAAATAGACGGCATTTTTGTAACCTATGTGTTAAAAAAATACTTGTGAGACACCATAACGAAACGGGTTGAAAGAATCAATTCACCTATGGTCTAATAATTTGATTTATATTTAATAGATCCTATTGCTACGCGTAGCAATTCATAATAAGGTACTAAATTATTTTAATCAATTTTATGAATACCTGCTATATCCCTGAAAGCAATACTTTATCAGTAATTAATACTTTACAAGTTTTATTGGCATATTCATTAGTTTTATTGCATTGTTAAAGAGTATAGTTTGTAATGTTATTAATTTTACTGAAATGAAATTAAAGACCAAATGACACAAAAGTGTCTGAAAATTGTTATTTTACCTTTTACCTGTAAATATATTACACCCTTAAATTACCACAAACTACTTTAAAACTTATGAAACGTCATGATAATAAGTCATTTATAGCCAAGGTGTAGATAGACAATCAATGTGAAACACGAACGCTTTAATAGGAAAGTTTTCCAACAAACATCACAAGTTCGCTGGAGCCGCAGATACCCGCGCCTGGTACACGTTAACTATCACCCCACAACAAGCATTTTCCACTAATTCTACACACTTTAGTGTTTTATAAAGATTGTAATTTATCATCATATCATTTAAACTGCCATCGGAGCACTTTATAATATAAGATGTTCATGCCGATGAACATTTTCTTTGTCAAAACGCATACGCAAATTTATTGAGGCATATTTCAATTTGCATGTTTTAGTGATATTATTTCATTCTTTTCAATTATTGTCGGTTCCTTTTATAGCATCTGTTGTTTTAAACTAAATGACTTATTCTAAATTCATTAAACTATCAAATGCATTGCTCTAACAAACAAACAAATAATAATCAATCAGTTCTCCCTCTAATAGTTATTGTTAATTAATTTTTTTTATTAAATGGAAACAAATCAGTCAAATTATATATAGGGTGGCATTGAATCGGTGTTACAAACTTCGTGTGCAGATTTCTGACGAAATTTTGAGGCAAACAATTTATATAACAAATATAAATTCACCCCCTGGAAAGTTACAATCAGTTAAATGGAGTGATTAAAATTTCTTTTATAATTAATATTTCCAGAACGTTTTATCACCATAAAAACAAAATTTAATATTTGCGGCACTAAAAGCTCTTGGCTCTAACCAGTGTAACTCTAAAAGTGTATGGAACTGTCAGAAATCATTTGAGAAAAACAATAAAGTGACTTTAATCTGGATACCTAGCCACTCTTGCCTGGAAGGTAACAAAATAAACGACTCCTTGGCCAGAGAAGGAACAGGAGCAGGATCATGAATCATCGGACCCGACCGATACTTGACATATCCTCAAGTACTGCCAAGATGGTTATCTTAACCTGGGCTGAAAGGAAAACTCTCCAGTATTGGCAATAGCTACCAGCACTGGCGGTTCTTCTATAGGGTCATTTGGTCAATGACCTCCCACATACAAATAAAAAAATAGAGCTATTCATTTTCTGAAGTTTAAAAATATAAAATATATATTTTTAATATTCTTAAAAAACATATTAAAGTTTCTAGTTCATTCTATGCACAATACTATTCCAATATCTAGATCATTACATTATTCATTTATAGAACTTAAAAATCTGGGGTCAATCCACAACGTGTCCTCAAAGCTAGTTACGGACCGATTTATAACGAATTATAGTGAAATAGACTTATGCGCGAATCGTCAGAAAGCAAAAGAGACAGAAAACACTGGAGGGGACAATGTCCCTGACGGCCCTGACACGGTAACGCACGAAATGTAGTACAGCAGTTGCTAGTCAGCAGTCTTAATGTTGACCACGCGTTGGTCTATAAATTCTATCGCGTTGTTTTTAATGTTTTTATTTGTGAACATTTTATTAGTAAATCTCTACTTGTCGTGAAATTAAGTAAAACAGTGTTTTTGGTGTTTACTATTAAATATGTGTGTTGTACAAAACATATTAAAACTGAAAGATGGACATAAGTTGGGTTATGAAGACTGAGTGAAATTCAAAGGTGGTGGCTGTCCAAAACCTAATATGACGATAAAGCAAACATCTCTTGATAAGAAAAAAGAAGTTATTAGGTATGTTTAATTAAAAAAAGTTATCCTTCAGCAAATTTTATTCATTGTTACGCTCATCAACTGAATTTAATTTTACAAAAAGCGTCAAGTCAGGATAAAAGCATAAAATTTCTTTTTGCTAATTTACATAGCTTTTCTTCATTCTTTGGAAAATCGCCAAAAAGAACAGCCTTGTTAGATAATGTTGTTAAGGTGATATTACCTAAAGCTGCTCCAACACAATGGAATTTTAATACAAAGTGCATAGAGACTGTTTATACCTATCGAACAGAATTATTAGATTGTTTAGAAAAAATCATTGATAATGAATCAAAAAACAACACTCTAAACCAAGCTATTGGTTTAAAAACCTACTTACAAAATGAACATTTTCTTTACTGGTTAAATTTTTTTCATTTAATTATGCCTCATTGTGATATATTGTTCAATCAATTACAAAAATGTAATATCGAGTCATAACAGTAAATAAGTGTATTGGCGTTTTTAGTAGTAAAATTGAAGACATCAGAAATAAAATTTTGAATAACTATTTGGAGGAGACATCCATGCAGTCTGCCCAGAGATGTAAAACGGAAGAATCAAAAAGGAGAATTTAATTAGAAGTTTGTGATATAATTACATCTGAGATCAAAAACAGGTTTGGCTTCAGTAATCATTTAGCAGTGTCTCAGGTATTTCACGCAGATCGATTTAAAGATTATAAAAAAAGCTTTCCTCAAGATGTGTTTAAATTAGTTAAAACGGAGTATCCAGTCATAAATCATTTGAAACTTAAAACTGAATTAGAAGTATTATATAGCCGAGAAGATTTTTCCAATAGTGAAGGTGCAGTTGCTCTGTTACAGCTTTTTATTAACAATAATTTGTGCAATACTTTTTCTGAAAGTGTCAAACTGTTAAAAATCTTGTGTACTCTCGCTATGACTACCGTCGAAAGTGAACGTTGTTTTTCCACCTTAAAAAAGAATAAAGACATTTTTAAGAAATACCATGGGTCAGGAAAGGTTATCTTCTTTAGCGATGCTTACCATAGAAGGGTCATTAATAAAGAAGATAAAAGACTTTAATGAAAAAGTAATTGACCACTTTGCATCTCAAAAAGACCGGAGGATCGACTTGGAATTTAAATCACTTTAAAAGGTAGGTAATACAGTAAACTTTTCTAATTGACCTCCCTATCTCTTGACCCACGAACCGCCGTTGGCTACCAGGATTAGTTCAGTCGAAGGCGTTTATAAAATACCTTTTGAAATCAAAAGCTAAGAAATATTGAGAGTTAAACAGGGTAAACCTGAAAACCCAGTATATTGAGCACTGGTGTTTAAAGTATCATCTACATAAACTTGGCCTGGTGGAAAACGCCGAGTGCTGCCTATGCCTGGAGAATGATGAGAAGGCGGACCGCGTCTTATGTCGATGTCCGTAAAGGAGTAGGTTACCTATTAACTTTTGACCAATAGTATTAATGGCGGGAATACGTCATCTGTATGTCTGATTTGAAATATCGTGCATTGGTGTGCTTTCGTTTAGAAATTTAAAGTTTATGAATTATGGTAATTTTATATACTTATGCTTATTATTTAATTTAACATGTGTTTTAATAATAAAAACAACACTATAAATGATTTATAATGAAAATAATTCAGGAATAGAAATATTAATTATTGAATAAACTTGCGTACATTTATTTTCTTGGCATTACATGTTTTGTGTATGATCAAAATAAAACTACTATTCTTATTAAATTATATGTTGTCGATTATAAATTATCACCAATTTAACCATTATCTAATAAATCTTCACAGGTTACAACATATAATGTTTTGACATGGTTTTAAAAATACGTGTTCTTGTCTGTTATTTGATGATTATTTACTCTTCACTTGATCTCTGGAAAGGCCAAAGCGATTTTAATGAAATTTTACATATAGCAAAGACGAAAATACAAAATTGCGTTTATACAGGGTGATTTAAAAATGCCGACCCACCAGTTCGAAAATGTTATGTTATAATATTTCTGGTATGTTCCAGTTCATTAATTATGATTTCCAATAAAACGGAGATGTTCACATGTTTTAGCTAATATACACAGGGTGATCCTTAAGTACATGCATCAAGAAATTTCAGGAAACGATTTTCAAACCTATATTAAGACGAAAAGCCCAAATGATGTTTTGTCAATAAATTTATTTCGGAAATACAGTGAGTTGATTAAAAAAAATGCTCTAAATGTTTACACAAAGAAGTGTCTAAAAGTACTCATCATGCACAGCAAGTTTGATAAAAAAATCTTCAAGTATTTCGGAGATCTTCAGGGGCTTTTTTTTAATCAACACACTATCTACGAAATGAAGCAGTTATGGACAAGACTTCATTTAGCTTTTCATCTCAAAATAGGACAGTGGCTTAATGGTCAAAGAAAGTGAGAAAAAAACTTTATAGGATGCCACAAATAAATGATTATAGACAATATCTCAAAATATACAGGTTCAGGAATCATTTCCTGAATGTTCTCGATGTACTTATAAGGATCACCTTGTCCTATAACCAAGTGCATAGTCCTCTATAAATATTATGTAAAAGAAGGAAAGGGGAAAACTAAATGGACCTATCCTATTTCACCAATTAAATATTTAGGATATATTACCAAAATAGCTTGTATACCAATACAGGGTGTCCCAACCAAAAGTAGGCACCCTGAATAACTTTGGAGATAAAAATTTGTTGAAAAATTGGTGAAACATGTCGACCTTGTTTCCAAGGGGGACATATTTTAATGTAATACTTGTATACCTATCATCATCCTTCTACCCTACACGGCCACCCCCTCAAAAAATTCAAATGGCAAAGGGGGTCGAGTGATACATCTTTTGAAAGATCTTTCAATTCTCTACATAACTGTGTATTTTTTTAAACTTTTATCGATTCGTTCCTGAGAAATAATTGTTTCATTATTTTAGGTTCGGGAAATAAAAACAAAAGAAGCAGTTTAAATTATCGTATATATTGTTCAAAATGACCTCCACCGACTTCCATACAATAGTATAATCTGTCTTGAAATTCTGTACAAACATTTCTGAACACATCTTGGGTCAATAGACGACATTCTCGAACAATTCTTTCACGTAACTCTTCCAGAGATGCGGGTTTTGTTGCAAATACCTTAGATTTCAAATGTCCCCACAGAAAGCAATCCAAGGGAGTTTAATCGGGTGACCTGGCGGGCCACTCCACAGGACCTCTTCTTCCAATCCATCGCTCAGGAAACCGATTATCCAAAAATTGACGGACTGCTATAGCAAAATGTGGGGGTGCCTCATCCTGTTGAAAAACAGTTCGCCCTCTAAAAGATTATCGTCTTCTTCGAGGATTTGGGTAATCATTGGGTCGATGTTATTTTCTAACAGATCGAGGTACCTTTCGCCATTTAAATTGTCAGGAATAAAAACGGCCAGACATTGTGACCCCTAAGATGCCAGCCCAAACATTTAACTTCTGAGGCCTTTGGGTATGAGTTTCCATGAACAAATGTGGATTGGTTTCACTCCAATACCTACAGTTGTGCCTGTTTACCTCCCCATTTAACTGAAATGTCGATTCATCAGAAAAACGCGTATTGTACGTAGATTGGCATTACCGTTTAATTGTTTACTAAAAATCTCACAGAATTCAAGCCGACGATCAGGATCATCTTCGTTTAATTCGTGTACAAATTTAAATTTATATGGATGAACTTTGTGGGTCTTTACAATTCGATGAACACTGCTTCGTGATACACCGGAAGCCTCAACTACTTTCCTGATCGATTGAGTATTATCCATCTGCAAATGACCCAGAACTACCACTTCGACTGCTTCATTCCTAATCGGTCGCTGAGGTTCATGCTTTTTTGCTTCCTACAGAACCTGTTTCCATAAATTTTGTCAATAATTGTAAAAGATACTAAGAACCAACCCTTCTATCTGGGTGATTTCTATTGAATATGCGCTCTGTAGCTCTAGCACAATTATCGTTTTTAAAATAAATGCTGACAATTTCTATTCTCTCCTGAAGGGTATAAACCATTTTGAGAACTCACTCTGGTAAAATGTATCTCGATTTAAAATTGGTTGTGAACAAATTAATGTTCAAGGACTATCAAATACTTATGAGTCTTTTATTATTCAAAAACTAAACGGACAAGGAAAGTGTTTTTTGTCGAAAAAACTCGTGTTGATTTGAGAGCACTAAAAAATATAGTTTTTGTATAAATTCCAATACCCAGTGCCGTGTGTTTTAGATTTTTTAAACGATTTCGATTGTGTGTAATCATCAAAAATAAAATTATTTTTCTTAAGAACAAATCGATAAAAGTTAAAATAATACACAGTTATGTAGGGAATTGAAAGACCTTTCAAAATATGTAGCACTCGACCCCCTTGCCAATTGAATTTTTTTGAGGGGGTGGCCGTATAGGGTAGAGGGATGATGATAGGTATTCAAGTATTACATTAAAATATGTCCCCCTTGGAAACAAGGTCGACGTGTTTCACCATTTTTTCAAAACATTTTTATCTCCAAATCTACTTTCGTTGGGACACCCTGTATATAAAATAGCTAAATAGTTTAGAAATCAATCTAATTTAATTATTAACCATAACATATTACACTTATTCTTCTTCTAATTGACTGATAATAAATTTTAAAAAGTACTTTACTTGGCAGTTAAATAACAGATTTTAGTTATATCCCAGTAAATACCAAACGCTGGTTGCTTACCAGGTCTTTACTGAAGATGCTAGCTGAATAAAAACCCAGTAAAGGCCCATACTTTGGTGGTTACTGAGATTAAATTATTTATTATTTCTTTCTTTCTATGCGGAAATGATTATTGACACTTCATGTTTAAAATATTTTATTAACAGTAAGGTATTTTACATTGAGACAAATAAAAAACAAATATATAAAGAATTCAATCTCTTTAATACATTGACTGCCATAACTTGGTCTGTAAACCGATTGTCATATTTGTACAGTACCACCATCTCGGTCTAACAGACTGAGTCAAGTATTCGAGATCCTGACGCCAGCTACGCGGTCTGGCATACTTTTACCTACATTTCTTATACTCTTGAATTTGATTGTCCTTCATATCGTTCAACAAGTTTTTGCAACTCGAATTTTTTTTTATTTACAAAAGCAAGCTGTTTTCCGGTTTCTTTGATTTTTTTCGTAAATTCTTTATCTCTAGCAAGAGGACATTATAATTACGTAGTAATTCTTCATATACACCTTCTTGGGGATGTCCTTTACTTGTAGATGGAATGTTTTCCACATTTCCTATAAGGAATAATACACTTAAAATTTGTTAAACGATCTCTTTGCGTTATCTAGTTTGACCACGTTCACCTCTTGCAATTGGGCTGGACAACTTTGACAAAGTTTCAGGCAACAAATTAAGTGATGGAATAGCTAAAACATAATAAAATTAGCCACAAATTATTTGTTAGTAGATAAATTTTATATTGCTTACCTGTTTTTACTTCCTCACCTCTCAAAGTGAGAAAGTTATGTATTCGTGAAAAAAATTCCAATGTAAAAGTAAATTTGTTTTATTATTTAAAATATGGAAATAGCGAATAATATGAATTTTAGTGGAAATTGATTCCGGATTAGTTCTATCGCGTGGTGTGGTTAGTAAGAATATTTTGCTTTGTGTCTTTATGAACCCAACGATTTTTTACAAGCGGGTTCTGAATCTTCAGAGCAATTGCAACAACTCTAGTTAAGTCATACAGTTTATCCAAGAATACTTAAATACTTCAGGCGTTTTCTTACTGCGTGCTCTACATTTATAAGCATTCTGAAAAATTCAGGAATTTATATTTCACCATCGTACGTTTGCAATAATTCAGTATATATCAAATAATATACGGAGAGGCTATTGGGGAAGTGACGTTTCTGAGTTGCTTCACTTCTTAGGAATTTGCGGAGTCTTGTATTTGCAACGAGCCTAAGAAATTAGCTCTCGTTGTAAATATAACATTGAGCCCCGTGACTCGTTTCTAAGTTGTGAACTAAGCGAAGTGACCTTAAAATTTGCTCAAGCCGAGGTGGTATGGAAATGCATCCTACTCACACCTAAATGCTCAAGCGCCAAGAATATGCCTTCACCTAGCGGCTCTAGGATGACTTTAGTCCCCATTTTTGCAGAACATTATTTACATATTTATTTGACGAATTAGCAATAATAATAATATTTATTTACAAAGAAACAAGTACATTAATTTTATAAACTCCACCACACGTCGAGCTTTACTACGGTGAGGAAGTTCTGATCCCCAAGTAATTGGCGGCGGTTTTTTAGTTTTTTAGCAATACATTCATTAATTTTGATTTCAGTCCATCTTCAAAATCATCAATTGTAACATGTTTATTGCAATATATTTTATTATCGGGGTTAAATTCTCCTTTTCTTTAATATTTTCTAATCTACTCTTTCCTAATTAAAACGTCAGTAGAAGACGAGAAAAATTATATTTTTTCTCCACTCTTCTTTGCTCTCTCAGCATTATTCTTACAAATAGCAACACTACATATATGTAGTTCCAGTCACCTTAAAACAATTATTTATTATTAACTGGATATTTCTTCTCAAAATAAATATACCTCATCCTATGTACATACCTTCTCAAAATTGTAATTTAAACCAAATATTGTCTTAGGTATATAAAAATCCAAATATCACTTAAAATGTCAAAAAAGCACGTAAAAACTATAAAAAGAGGTGCATAACAATATAATATAACTAATAATAACTCTAAGCAAAATATCAAAATAATAGGAAATAACCACAAAAAATTATTATAAAATGAACACAACGTATAATTCACAACACGGCATACACTATGACGCGTTACATTCCCCTTCCGTCTCTCCTCACCCAAGTTAAGAGGTAACCTACCCCTTTACGGTCTTGTGTACCTGTCCCACTGTGGTGAGGATCTGATTTTCAAAATTTGGCAAAGGGCAATTGCCTCCGGAAGTTCTGTGCATACTCTCACCCTGTGCTTTCACCCGATAAAGTTATCAGTTTCTAAGGGACTTAACTTATTGGGTAAAATATAAGTAGGAGTGAGGCACAATAGAGCCTGCTGATAGCAGCAATGGAGAGCCACAAGGACCCACACACAAAAACCTCACGAACTAAACCAGTTACGTTTGTCATTTAACTCTCTAGCCCACTGTGTTCCGAGTTTGACAATGATTGAATAGAAGGTTGAAAACAGAAAAAAACGTATGGTCCTATTTAAAAACAACTCAATGACGTCATCACCCAAACTGTGAAGTCATTTTTAATTCTCCATATCAAATGATGGGTAATTGAAATTAAACATCAACGTGTCCTAAGTTTTTTGAGATAACCATATATCTATGTAGAAAATTAATTGATTCAATACACATTACATAATAATATGTACTTATTTTTGACATCAGAAAAGTATAATCATTATTAATTTAGTGAACTCAAAAAATACAGTTATACATTTTGTTCAGTCGTGTACATTTTTAGAGGCGCTATACACGGTGATAATAAGTAATGCTAACCATCGGTACAAATTAGCTGAGAAGACTGAAAATTCCATTGGGAAATGAGGCGAATATTAATATATACAGGCGTTGTCCTCACGCACTTGACGTAATATTATCAGAATAAACAAGGTTAAGGTCGCCTCATTGAAATTCAACAAGCAGTATTTCTGTTTTACGCTAAAATAAAATAATATTTTGCATAAACATGATGTGGGTCATAATACCTCAAATGGAAAGTACTAAAATTCGCTATAAGTATAGAAAACAGGAAATATAAATAAATAAGTCAGGCATTAACTATGTAGATATTTGTTAATATCCATGTACCTAGATACAAAATTATTAGTTTTAATTTATTGTTATTTTTATACAGGTCTAGTTTGGTCAATACGTTTTCAAAAAAATTGATTGTGGACAAAACTTTCGCTGTACCTTCATGTTCCCTAATATCTGAATAATAATTCAGTTATATTTGCATTCTTATATTCAATGCACGAAGTTTCAGACAATACTTTTGCAAATGTCTCCAGGTCTTGTCTTTTGCATGTAAATATTCTAATATATATTTACTGCAAAGAAATATAATACATACTGTGTCAAAACATGCAAATATATAAAAGATGGTTTATTATAGGAGAAAATTTGGCATATCTAATTTAAAAATCGCATTGGATTACAGTAGACAAAACATCCACGCATTGGACAATATATTTGTGTCCTCTACTTGTCGTTGTATCTCTTTGTGTAACATTAATACGCTGAGAGATCGCAATAATTATAAATATAGTTTAAAAAAACTAAAAAACACGTTTTTAAAGCACATCAAACTAAAAAGTGAAAAATAATTATTAATATAAACTGAAAACAATAATGAACGAAAAATACTAGTATTATTGTGAGAAAAGCGTGGGTTGCTCGATATACGAAAAATATGGCACAAAGCGCCCCACGCTTTTTTTCACAATAATACTAGTATTTTTCGTTAATTATTGTTTTCAGTTTATATTAATAATTATTTTTCACTTTTTAGTTTGATGTGCTTTAAAAGCGTGTTTGTTAGTTTTTTTTAAACTATATTTATTTTTCACTTTTTAGTTTGATGTGCTATGAAAGCGTGTTTTGTAGTTTTTTTTAAACTATATTTATATTGCTTATTGATGCTGATATTATAACATATTACGATCCAACAGATATTTCTGAAAAAAAAAATATTTTTTATTTCAGCCATGGGATTTGAACTCACGCCCGAGGAGTCCGTCGTTTCGTGTCGACTAAGACTTGCCCGCTCGGCCAACGACCGAACTGAGAATCACGGAATATACTTACAATATTAAGCCTCTTGCTCTCACGCAGAGGTTACGTGAGGAAAGGACTGGCGATCCTGATCAGGATAATGATATAAACTTATCAAATTATTGTATTGTTACCGGTTCTTCGTAAGTGTACAAAGTTTCAATTAAATCTGTCCGTTTAAAGTGGGTCAAAATCAAGTCCAAAGAGTCGGTTACAAAAAAACAAACAAACAAACAAACAAACACACAAGTGAAGCTAATAAAAGCGTGTTAAAAAAAATAACTGATATTTACTTTTATTTGTGCTCATATTGCGATAAAAAATCTAAAATCTTCATTTTCTCGGTTTTACTGCTTCTGAAAATGTATTATGATTTCTACAATTTTCTCCATTCATGACGTTTTCTACTGTACAATTAGATTTATATTGTGGCTGGCTGTATGGTCCTTGACCAAAAGCCATTAAGACAAAAAAAAATTATATTTATGAAAAAATGTAATCGAGCATCAAGTTTAATCTGTTAAACTGTGTACGTCACATAATTTTAAAAATTTTGCTTGGCAAATGACTTAAGTGTATAATGATTTGAAAAAATCCCGAGGCCATAGGTCGAGGGATTTTATATAAATTTTTGAAGTTATGTTGCTTCAAATTGGTATCCTGTTTTATTACAAAAATCAGTAAATTGGCCCCATACCGATTTGTGCGTTTTTGTTGTGTTAATAGGAACCCTTCTTAATATTTCTTTGTCAACTTCTGAAAGTGAAACATTTCTGAAACAAGTACTTTCTTTCTTTACTTCCACGGTGTAAGTATAAATGACACTGACAATTCAAATTATCAAAATTTTTAAATCGGTGAGTATCGCATAGCAACGACAGGCCAAAGCTTACTTTACATGTCAAAAGTAAATAAGCAGCTAGGTGAACAATAACCGATTATTTTTGCACTTATTTAAGTAAGTCACGTGGTACAAATTTCATGTTTCTTATTGGTTAAATTTATAATGAGCGAACTAATCGTAATAAAATATGCGCTGTCTTATCCAGAGCGGTTAGTCGTGACAAGGACACTATAGAACCATTAGTAGGCTTGAACATTTACATTTGCCCAATATTAAAGGCACGTCTGCAAGTTCGTTAAATGTAAAATTGGCTTTCATTAAAAAAATATGTTTAAACATTACCCAATAAACATTTTCAGTTGTAATTTGGTCGCGTGACAAAATAAACGAAGAAACCCCCTCGAACTTACTGTCAACTTCGACAGCCTACTCTCCTGTGCAAGTCTCAGTCTCTTTGGACGAAAAACAAAAAAAGTTTTGAAAAAAATTCTTAAAAAATCGAATAGTCATAGGGAGAGTACACAAGATTTTTAACAGTTTGACACTTGCAGAAAAAGTATTGCACAAATTATTGTTAGTAAAAAGCTGTAACAAAGCAACTGCACCTTCACTATTGGAAAAATCTTCTCGGCTATATAATACTTCTAATTCAGTTTTAAGTTTCAAATGATTTATGACTGGATAGTCCGTTTTAACTAATTTAAACATATCTTGAGGAAAGCTTTTTTTATAATCGTTAAATCGATCTGCGTGAAATAATTGAGACACTGCTAAATGATTACTGAAGCCAAACCTGTTTTTGATCTCAGGTGTAACTATATGACAAACTTCTAATGAAATTCTCCTTTTTGATTCTTCCGTTTTACATCTCTGGGCAGACTGCATGGATGTCTCCTCCAAATAGTTATTCAAAATTTTATTTCTGATGTCTTTAATTTTACTACTAAAAACGCCAATACACTTATTTACTGTTATAACATCGATATTACATTTTTGTAATTGATTGAACAATATATCACAATGAGGCATAATTAAATGAAAAACATTTAACCAGTAAAGAAAATGTTCATTTTGTAAGTAGTTTTTTAAACCAATAGCTTGGTTTAGAGTGTTGTTTTCTGATTCATTATCAATGATTTTTTCTAAACAATCTAATAATTCTGTTTGATAGGTATAAACAGTCTCTATGAAATTTGTATTAAAATTCCATCGTGTTGGAGCAGCTTTAGGTAATATCACCTTAACAACATTATCTAACACTGCTGTTCTTTTTGGTGATTTTCCAAAGAATGAAAAAAAGCTATGTAAATTAGCAAAAAAAATGTTATGCTTCAATCCTGACTTGATGCTTTTTGTAAAATTACATTTAGTTGATGAGCGTAACAATGAATAAAATTTAGTAAGTGAACAGGGCTGATGCACATAAATGTATTAATGAATATTTTTGAATTCGTTAGATCTATTGAAAATTAGAATTTAAAATATAATCTTTCAGTCAATATAACAGAAAAATAACACTAACGTAGTTTTCCACGAAACACCAAATACCGCACTCGACGCGCGTTTCGCCAACCAAGTTGGCATCATCTGGAGATAATTAAAACTAACCTTATGCTAACAATATATCCTATTTATACCTAAACTATTGTCATGGTTAGGTGAACCGTGACCTACTAACGAAGAAATCGGGCTACTTGGGATTGACCCTTTATCACTATTCATGCTATTTTTACACTTTGTGATTTCCAAGCTTTCAAATGCATCCAGCTGTCTAGTATTTGTTACATTCCTAATTAATCTTAAATTTCTAATATCTATTTTACGGTTATTCTTAAACGGGTGTTTGGCAACACTATACTTATCAGTTCTACCATATTTTAGATGGGCCATATGCTCTTTGAATAGTCCTTACAGTTAATTTCATAAATTCCCGACGCTTTGTGTGTTTCAATTTTGTCATTTGGATTGTCTAAAAGTGGTTGTCACCACTATCATACCCATATCTTTAAAAATCTTACAATACCACGGGTGAATCGAGGATCGATTGGAATCGATACAAAGTTCGGATTTTCTCTTTCATTTTGAAAGGATGAAGAATTTCGAAGTGTCTCTTTAAATTTATGTTTCCTAATTATTTTTTCAACTAAACTTACTGAATATCCATTACTCGCAGCTATATCTTTAATCAATGCCATTTATTTTTCAAACCTCTGAGGGGGAAGCTTAATAGACGATGGACTAGAAAATTAAAACTCGGAATTTTGTGTACAATGGTACAATTGTAAGTCTTTAGGGATATATCTTATAGTTCTGGTATCTTTTCTGTATATGTATTTTCACTATTTTCTATTATTAATACATCTAAAAATTGTAGTTGTTCAGAGTTTTCATTAACTGACGCGAAACGAATTTAGAAACAAAATTGTCAATATCAGCGACTTTTGTATCAAACACTGAAAAAATATCATCCACATACGTAGGCCAAACCCTGGGGAAATACTCGAATTCTTCTTTTGCTTCTGTCTCCAATCGGTTCATAAAGAGAGTGGCAATGAATGGTGACAAAAAGTTACCCATTGCTGTTCCTTCATGTTGTTCGAAGAAATTGTCGTTGAATCAAAAGCAATAATTTTATTTCATGCAATGTTTAGTGAGTTAAATGTATTTTTTTATTACATCTTGACTGATTTTGTTTAATTCGAGAAGATATTTAAGGTAGTCCAAGGTCTGTGGTATCGGAGCACTTGTTTGTATTAATAATTAGAAATAGTATGCAGTAATAATTAGAAAATAAGGTAGAATTGATATATACAGAAAAGATACCAGTACTCTAAGATATATCGCTAAGGACTCTCACCATTGTAGTCACCATTAAATGGCAGGTTTTAATTTTCTAGTCCATTGTCTATTAAGCTTCTGCCTCAATAAGGAGAGGTTTGAAAAAGAAAAGGCATTGATTAAGGATATAGTTGCGAGTAATGGATATTCTGTAAGTTTAATTGATAAAATAATTAGGAAACGAAAATTTAAGAAGCACTTCAAATTGCTCGATCTTTCAAAATGAAAGAGAAAATCCGAAATTTGTCTCGATTCCATTCGATCCTCAAATCACTCGTGGCATTGGTAAGATTTTTAAAGAAATAGGTATGAGTGATTCATTCATCGGAAAATAAACCACTTTTAGGCAATCCAAAAGACATTGAAACAAACGAAAAGTTATGTATTTAGGAAATTAGCTGTAAGGACTGTAATCAAAAGTATGTTCGACAAATCAAACTAGATTCAGAGAGCATATGGCCTATCTAAAATATCGTAGAACAGATATCTAATGTTGCCCAACATGCGTTTAAAAACAACTACAAAATAGATACCCGCAATTTAAGACTAATTAGGAATGTAACAAATACTAGATAGTTCGATGCATTTGAAAACTTGGAAATCACAAAGTGTCAAATTAGTATGAATAGTGACAAAGGGTCAATCCCAAATAGCCCGCTTTATTGGTTAGTGGGTCACGGTCCACCGAACTGTAACAATATTTTAGGTATAAATAGGATACATTGTTAGAATAAGGTTAGTTTTAATCATCCCCAGATAATACAAACTTGGTTAGCAAAAGGCGCGTCGAGTGCAGCATATGGTGTTTTAATAGTTGGTGGTTCCAACCCACTTCAGATACAGAAAAATGATATTATTTTTTAATGGGATTCACCGTTTTCGCGAAGATTATCTTCAAAAGTCTGATTGAGTTGCAGGCTTCTTCTAGTGTACTGATTATTAAAGTGCGTACCTAAATAGTACATTCCAGGTCCGCACTGGCTCGGTGGGGTAGTTGACTAGAGCATGCGATGGCAAGTGTGACTAAACAATCTCTCCATCGTCCTGAGAGTTCAAATCCCGCCACTGGCAATGTTGGTGGGAATGGTTGTGTGTCCGCGTTTTTTCATAAGTGTACCCTCGCATGTGTAGCCTCGGCTTTGGAATCTGGGGTTGTCTAATTTCTGTAGTGTCTATGTTTATTTACATATCGTATCGTACATAGATATACAGCATTGTAAAAATAGATGGTTTTGCAGAAGCACAATTTTAACTCTTTCACTGCGGCGCTAGATTTCGCTACACGGGTAGTTCGAGAGGCTGCGGTAACCGCTTGCGGCAATATCTTCTTCCCGCAGTTAACCCTTTGTTACTTTTCGTTTTAAGAAAAATATGGAACGTCGACTTGAAGAATAGTAAAGGACGTGTGCTACTCCAAGTAACCGACGCAGCTTCCTATATGAAGGCATTTGGAGTGGGTTTAGAAAACACATACTGCTGAGTAGCGCTTAACAAGAAATCAAACAAATGTCTTTACAGCAGGGGTGTAACTAGCAATTATAGGGCTCATAAGATTTTGAAACACCTCTAACTCCTTTAATATGTATAATTGACCAAACATTTATTTAATAGTTTTCATTTTATATTGATCTCATCTACTTACTGTAATAGTTTGACTACATAATTTTGGAACATCCTGTATATATAAATGTCTTTTTTCATTTCATAGATAAGCACAAGTTTATTAACGTTATTTTATACTGTAGTTGAAAGAATATTACCATTCATTCAATAATTTTCTTTCAGACTGCAGCAGCAAGATTTGTTCGTACAAAAGGAATAATATACCATGTACTTATTCATGTTTCTGTATGAAAATAACGTCCTGTAGGAACACATCTGCCTGCAAAAAACAAAATATTGTTAAAAAACCTAATAACGTTGATAACGTCGCATTGTAAAAAACTAAACATAGAAAAAATAATTAATTTTTTGCACCAGTGAAATCGAAGAAATGAGGATATTTATTTTTTAAGACAGAATTTCCAATGTAAAAGTAAATTTGTTTTATTATTTAAAATATGGAAATAGCGAATAACTTTTAGTGAAAATTGATTCCGGATTAGTTCTATCGCGTGGTGTGGTTAGTAAGAATATTTTGCTTTGTGTCTTTATGATTTTTTTTACAAGCGGGTTCTGAATCTTCAGAGCAAATGCAACAACTCTAGTTAGGTCATACAGTTTATCCAAGACGGCTTAAATACTACAGGCGTTTTCTTACTGCGTGCCCTACATTAATAAGCATTCTGAAAAATTCAGAAATTTATATTTCACCATCGTACGTTTGCAATAATTCAATACATATTAAATAATATAAGGCGAGGCTATTGGGGGAAGTGACGTTTCTGAGTTGCTTCACTTCTTAGGAATTTGCGGAGTCTTGTATTTGCGACGAGCCTAAGAAATTAGCTCTCGTTGTAAATATAACATTGAGCCCCCGTGACTCGTTTCTAAGTTGTGAACTAAGCGAAGTGACCTTAAAATTTGCTCAAGCCGTGGTGGTATGGAAATAATATCCTACTCACACCAAAATGCTCAAGCGCCAAGAATATGCCTTCACCTAGCGGCTCTAGGATGACTTTAGTCCCCCATTTTTGCAGAACATTATTTAAATATTTATTTGGCGAATTAGTAATAATAATAATATTTATTTACAAGGAAACAAGTATACATTTATTTTATTTCAAGAAATGGTCTCTAAATATGTAACAATGTTTAGATATACAAATATACATATAATTAATGTACCCTACATATGTAAAACTCCAAAACGCCAGTTGGAAAAGAATACGAGCGATAGCTGCGAACTAGGATGAACTGAGTTACTACTTGTATCTTGGCACATGGGGACACAATGGGATAAGAAATATCATTAGTGTGGGACAGAGACGACCAAATCGCTTTACAGTTAATGGGTGGGGTTTAGATCATTGCACATCCAAACCCAAGTACCAAGTTAGAATCGCTGATTAGTAGAATAAGACACACTCTCAAAAGGACAGGTTCAGTCTGTGCCACGCGTCGACCATTTATGACTAGACCAATCTTGCCATATCCTTCATCAAGGCAATAATTGAAGTCTACGACGAGGAAAGGAGGGTTCTCACGGCAACATTGACGTGCACATTAGGAGGGGTACAATTTCAATAAAAAAAAAAAAAATATAAATCACAAAAATATTTATTTTCAACATTAATTACAAAATATTTCTTAGAGACATAATTACGTTGTTTTTAATTTATGAGAAACAAATTTCCATATTTCGATTAATATGCAAATTTTTAATCCTTCCTTATAAACTACATCTAAACATGAAATATTCTTTTCTAGAATAAATAAATTAGTTATTTGGACGTAAATATCCTTTCAAATTTAATATGATAACAGTAATCTACCTATAGTTTCCTATATTTTACACTGCCATTCTTATCTGAATGAGCCAGTATGAAAATTTTAGATGGACAACAAATTAAACACACCAAATACATTTTTATCGCAAAACTATTACAACAAAAACTTTTCGTTTTTGCACTGTGACTAGAGGAAATAATTTTTTAAATGTAAAATTTATTTTTTTGTCAAGTGAATTTTTTTTAATCTCAACAATTTTTTTGCTCTTAATACTGTTAGTAAGGATATTTTTATTTAATCAAATATATTTTTGCATGTTGCAAGAAAAGTAGTTGTTTTAATAGTCTCTGCTATAAAAATGTATATGAAGTGTTGTTTAATTTGTTGTCTACCTAAAACTTTTACACTAGCACATTCAGACTACAATTACAGTGTAAAATATATGAAGCTATAGGTAGTTTATCATTATCATATTAAATTTGATAGGATGCTTATGTCATACCAAAATAATTCATTTATTTTTTTCTAGAAATGAATAATACGAAGCAAATAATATGTGAGATTTTATAAACTATTTTGTACAGCAAAACACTATTGGATTTAAAACAATTAGTTTTAACAATATGTAATGTATTTTACTTTATATTCTATGGATATAATAGTATTAACAGTTTCATATGATATGAATTATATCTTCATAATAATCGAACCTCTTTGATTCTGTGAAAGCAACGTATGAATATATGCCTGATTGAACCTAGCTTTCGAAGCAAAGAAAAAAAATTATAATAGATCTTGGAAGTTATTGATTGATGTGAAATCGGTATACAAAGGTAAATGATGTTTTTTAACTACACATATACGTTTTTTTGTCAGTTTTGATAGAAACTTAACAATATTTATATATTTGACAAGATTTGGAAAAACTATTCATTGTGTACATTTGAAATTATTTCAGACTAACTTTTTCATGGGAGCTCTACAGTATAACTCCGTTCTTCAGTTTGAGATTCTTTTGCCGTCGCTATAGTCGAACCTGAAATGTCTGTAATACTTTGTATATTTGGAGAAGCAATTCGTGTTGCCCAAGAGGAAAAACTTGATTCATTAGGAGGGTCTTACAAATTTCTGTAATTACCAATTAACATTAAATTAACTATTTTCTTCCTAGATTCTATATTTTATTTTGATTTTAACTTATTTCTATTAAATCTCATAATAGGTAATAGGGCTTCCAAAGCCCAGCACGACATACGCTGTTCCGCCATTTACACAAAATTTTGTTATAAATGCTCTCCTTCTAGGAATGCTTCAAACTGAAGAATGAGAGTCTGTCAAAACTAGAATATCTAAAAACGTCTTACGAGTAAGGTACCCCAAATGTACATAACTCGGGCCTCTGAAATATTTATGAAAATCCGCTGGGTCAAAAATGTTCTTTGGTGACCACAAGCATATACATATTTTATATACAGGAAATGTGATACAAGCCTGTAATTCCTTTATATTTTGGCCGATGTCAAAATTTTTTTTGTAGAATGTAGAGTAACAAAAACTCTATCTACGTGTGATACTGCTTTTTTTATTAGTGCAATACACGGTCAACTGGTGTGCGTTTATAACTTAATAAGTAAAGAGATACAAGGTATTTTCAAATTGGAAAGGAATTCATCTCAGTGATCTAATAATTCATTTTTACATTAATTAGGCGATGTATGTGGTCTCTTTTAGTATTTAGAATAAGTATTTTATAGGGCCGAACCGAGTTATTGGGCAGCCTGTTTGCAAAACTAAATATTGCGCTCCATAGAGATACAATTATAAAAACTTCTGACAATTACTTGGGGATCAGAACTTCCCCACCGTAGTAAAACTCGACGTGTGGTGGAGTTTATAATAGAAGTAATTTTTGACGTTTCAAAAAAAGTCACATTTTGACGTTTCAAAAAAGTCACTTTGACGTTTCAAAAAATCAGATTTTTTGACTTTTCAAAAAAGTCACATTTTGACGTTTAAAAAAAGTCATATTGGTGGAATGTCACTAATATTTTTTTTAGACATTGGGACCGAATTTGCTCAACGAATCTATCTCTCATTTGACCTCTAGAATGTGTCTACCAAATTTGACAACTTTATCTCAAAAACTGTAGCTGCTATCGCACACAGACAGACACATAGACAGTAAATTTTCTCTGTCTGAAGTTTGTGTATCGTCATAATTCGTCGAGATTCGTCCAGAAATGCAATAAAAATTTTCAAAATTTTTTTCACGAATACATAACTTCCTCACTGAGGGCTATGTATTCGTTTTAATAGTGACAATACCATCTAGGAGCTAGTCTCTGTATATGCACCATCTTAATCTTTGATTTTGGACTTGCTGAATTCTATATGAGACGTCGTTTGTTCTAGTGACGACAGTCCATCACAAGCTGGGTGAAGCTTCGGACACCTGCCTTTTTTTCGTTGTGGGTTATATAGCCAAACCAGATCTCCCGCATGGAACCCTCCTGAATAAGCATTTTCAGCGGTCACTTGCTATGACAATTCGCCCAAAAGGAGCCTCGACTTTATATTACTTCATTGGGCCCTTACTTCTTGCCCGTTGCCCTTTTTGTGCTGTACAAACTTCACATTGGCGGCACCAAACCCCCACATCTTGACGACTGTTTATTAAGTATAATCGTTTTCATATTGTTGTCAAGGTTTTGTTGATACCAAAATGTCCATCAGATGTTCCATTATGCACTTGCTGAAGTAACTATGTGACACCTGGGGATCACCAATTTCAAAGTAACTTTCTTCCCATCTATCTTCAGCAAGCTCTCTTCAGCAGTCCATGCTCTACTCTAAGGAAGTCCCATTGTGCTCATAAAGCCTTCAGCTCTATTGATTTGTTTGAAATTTCCTTCCAATCACGTCTGGTTCCTCTTTTCTCCCATATCAGAATAGGACTGGTTTCTTTATCGTTTAACTTCTCTTCCCTTAATGACTCTTTTGCCCAATCATCCAGAACATCAATTTTAAAGGTATTCACGCCTGCGGTTCCTCGATTTCTCCGACATTTAACCTTTCAGAGCTGGGCTGACGACAGTTATTCTTAATATGGCCCACTCTACCACACTTACAACAGCGATTGCCTTCTCCATTATCTTCCCTCTTATTTTTTGTTGATATTGTTTTGGCTGGAGATCGATTTCTCAGTAATTGAGGGCCACAATACGAGGTGCTGATGACAAGTTTAGGATATTGTTGGTTTTCCACAGCTAAACACTTTTTCCTCGCTTTTTCATAACCAAATTATGCAAAATGGTTAATAAAATGTTATTAATCCCGTGATAACGATTTTTTTATCCAATCCTTTCATGAAAATATGAAATATCCATAAGTTCTAAAATATATCATTATAACTTGGGATTACATAAAACTTATCTAACCTTTAAATCACTCTCAAAAAAAGACCGCTAAAAATAATTTACAAAAAAATACAATGCACTTTAAATTTACACAATTACACAACTCAGAAGAATATATTAACAAATAAAAACTAATATATCAGCGAAGTAGACACGCCAAGAACACAAGAACTGAACCACATAGCAGTAGCCAGAGCAAAAAAAATGTTTATAAACAATTTCAGCTACCTATCCTCTAGGCTTTATAATGTACTATAAAAAATTTAAAAAATCCATATATAAAAAATGACAAAATACAGGACAAAATCCGCACTTCTTTTAAAACCTATATATAAAACTCAATCCTATAAAAATAAAGATGTTAAATTAGAGAAAACCAGATTCAAAATAATTACCTATGAAAAACCACCTGTATATTTATATTTGTTGTTTTATAAATACCTAGAAACTTAAGTGGGAATTACTTCTTATTTATTTACTTTATTTATTTTATATTTACCTACTTATATCATAAAAAAAATCATGCAACAATATGTATTTCTAAAGTTGGAGCTTTTTTTTGGTTACCCGACGCTAGACAGTCCTCCCGTGGCCTCCAAACCTCACGGGTGGAGCGCCAGCAAATTACCTACAGCCACTCCCCACATTCCGTAAGGTTAGTGGCTGTAGATCCCAGAATCATGTGCCCTAAGCAGACGTAGAGAACCCACAATGACTGCATTTGGCCTGCCAGCCACTCGGCTGATTTTTGGCAGGCCAGTATGGCCATCAATTCCGAGAGCAGCGTAGGCTTTATCCGTCCAAATACACCGATTATTAGGACGACCATCTTGACCGAGTATCCTGGATTCTTTTTCCGGTTTCCCGATGCCGGTCAGTCCTCCCGTGGCCTCCGACGCCTCACGGGAGTCGCCTGGGTTTTTTTTTTTTCGGTTTCCCGATGCCGGTCAGTCCTCCCGTGGCCTCCGACGCCTCACGGGAGTCGCGCCGGCGCATCAACTACAGCCACTCCCCACATCCCGCAGGGTTAGTGACTGTAGATACCAGAATCGTGTGCCTAAGCAGACGGAGAGAACCCAGAATGACCGCCTTCTGCATTTGACCTGCCAGCCATTCGGCTGGTTTTTGGCAGGCCGGTATGATCTTCAGTTCCGAGAGCAGCGTAGGCTTTATCCCTCCGAGTACACCGATAATAAGGACGACCGTTTTGACCGAGTAGCCTGGGTACAGCACTTGGAGCTCGTACCGGAGATCGCGATATCTGGTCCGTTTCTCCTCCTCCTTCAAGGTGATGTTTTTCTCCGCAGGTGCCGAGAACTCGATGACATACATCACCTTGAGTTGATGGTCGAGGAGGACTATGTCAGGCTTGTTGGCTTGGATTAGCCTGACAGTCGGGAACGAGTAGTTCCAGTAAATCCGGCATTTCTCGTTCTCGACAACGGACTCAATATCTCCGGGGACGTAAGGCAGCACTGGTGTCTGATCTACCCCGTACGAGTGCCTTAGCTGGTAGTATAGCACTCGTAAGGCCGCGTTATGTCGGTGGATGTAGGCCGAAATCGTATATATGGGGCATGCAGAAAGTAAATGCATGAGCGATTCCGGCGCCTGATGGCAAGTCCTGCAGTTGATATCAGGAACCTCTACACGCCACACGCGGCTACGGTAGACCAAGGTGTTGATAACACCATCTTGGCAGGCCATAATGAATCCTTCGGTCTCCGACTTAAGCCCTGCTGACCTTAGAAAGGCGAAGGTCAGCCTGGTCGATAAACCCAGTGTTTCGATGTTCTTATAGAAGACACCATGCTGGGGTTTATCGACGTGCTGCCGAAACAGATTTTCCTGTTCGGCAGCTTTAATTCGGGCTTTCGGACGATTTGGCTGAAGTTCGGTGACTGACTCAACATCAGCACCTCGCCGGCCTCCTCGCCTGATGTCAAATGCGAGACCGAGTTCATCTGCGGCTCTTTTTGCTGCCTTGAACAATCCTGCTCCCACTCCTACAGTTTCGTGATGTTTTACGAACCGCAAGAGGGGATCTGAGCTCCTGAGTATGTTACATGCCATACTCAGTACTACTCTGCCATGTGTACACTCCAGACTCAAGAGTCCTCGGCCCCCCGTTGACGTGGGAGGTACACACGAGGAACGGACGATCTAGGATGAATACTTCTGTGAATATTCATCATCTTGCGGGTATCTCTGTCTAATTGACGCAGCTCATCTACCCTCCACTTTACTACTCCGAAGGAGTAGAGCAGAATCGGAACGGCAAGCATATTAGTTGCAGACACCTTGTTCTTCCCCGAAAGTTCGGAAGACCAAATCTTTCGGAGGCGGTGTCTGTACTTGCCGCGGAGAGAATCTTTTATTTGTGATACATCCTGGATGTGTCTTTGTTGCACACCCAGATATGTATAGGTCTCTCCGGCATCCAGATGTCTTAGGATGCTTCCATCTGCGAGCTGCGCATCTTCAGGGAATTCCCCGCATCGTCCTCTCTTGAGGTGGACGACTGCACATTTGTCCAACCCGAACTCCATACCAATTGCCCGCGTATATTCCTCGACCACCCTAAGAGCGTTTTGTAGTTCGCGCTCTCCGGAGGCATAAAGTTTAAGGTCATCCATATAAAATAGATGGGTGACCTTATGTCTCCGGTCGCTGGGTGGCCCACATTGATATTCGCGGGTTTGGCGGAGCCCAACAAACAACGGCAGCAGTGAGATGCAGAAGAGGAGAGGACTCAGGGAGTCACCCTGGAAAACTCCTCTCCTAAATGCCACCTGCTCTGTCGTGACCCGCTGTGCACCTGATGTTATGGTGAAGCGGGTCATCCAGAGCGGCAGCAGCTGTTCTATGCATCTCACTAGTGGTGCTGGTACCGCAAGACATTCGAGCAAGTGCAACAATAGCTCATGCGATGTTGTATCAAATGCCTTGCGGTAATCAATCCAGGCCATCGATAGATTCCGCTTGTATTGCACAGAATCCTGTGTAATACAGCGGTCTATCAGAAGGCTGTCCTTGCAACCTGCCATGCCCTTCTTGGCACCACGCTGTTCGTGTATCTGCTGGAAGACCGGATCAACAGACCTCAGCGTCCTAGCATACAAGATACGTGTAAATATCTTGTAGCAGGAGTCAAGGCAAGTGATCGGCCTATAATTCCTCGGGTCGGAAAGATCCCCCTTTTTGGGGATAAGCACAGTACGTCCCTCGACGATCCAGTCCGGAATCTGCTGCCCCTCGTTCAACCATGAGTTGAAAACTCGCGCCAGACGGCGGTGAGTGGAAGGAAATTTCTTCCACCACCAGTTGTTAATGCCGTCTGGGCCCGGGGCAGCGAAGTTCTTGGTACCAACAAGTGCTTGTTGGACTTCCTCCGTACTGATTGCCGGGCACACTTCTTCTGGCTCTTTATTATTGTTTTTTTTTTTTTTCGGTTTCCCGATGCCGGTCAGTCCTCCCGTGGCCTCCGACGCCTCACGGGAGTCGCGCCGGCGGATCAACTACAGCCACTCCCTACATCCCGCAGGGTTAGTGACTGTAGATACCAGAATCGTGTGCCCTAAGCAGACGGAGACAACCCAGAATGACCGCCTTCTGCATTTGACGTGCCAGCCACTCGGCTGGTTTTTGGCAGGCCGGTATGATCTTCAGTTCCGAGAGCAGCGTAGGCTTTATCCCTCCGAGTACACCGATTATAAGGACGACCATCTTTACCGAGTAGCCTGGGTACAGCACTTGGAGCTCGTACCGGAGATCTCGATATTTAGTCCGTTTCTCCTCCTCCTTCAAGGTGATGTTTTTCTCCGCAGGTGCCGAGAACTCGATGACATACATCACCTTGAGTTGATGGTCGAGGAGGACTATGTCAGGCTTTTATTATTATTGTTATTTTTTTTTTTTTTTTTTTTTTTTTCGGTTTCCCGATGCCGGTCAGTCCTCCCGTGGCCTCCGACGCCTCACGGAAGTCGCGCCGGTGCATCAACTACAGCCACTCCCCATATCCCGCAGGGTTAGTGACTGTAGATACCAGAATCATGTGCCCTAAGCAGACGGAGAGAACCCAGAATGACCGCCTTCTGCATTTGGCCTGCCAGCCACTCGGCTGATTTTTGGCAGGCCGGTATGATCTTCAGTTCAGAGAGCAGCGTAGGCTTTATCCCTCCGAGTACACCGATAATAAGGACGACCATTTTGACCGAGTAGCCTGGGTACAGCACTTGGAGCTCGTACCGGAGATCGCGATATTTGGTCCGTTTCTCCTCCTCCTTCAAGGTGATGTTTTTCTCCGCAGGTGCCGAGAACTCGATGACATACATCACCTTGAGTTGATGGTCGAGGAGGACTATGTCAGGCTTGTTGGCTTGGATTAGCCTGACAGTCGGGAACGAGTAGTTCCAGTAAATCCGGCATTTCTCGTTCTCGACAACGGACTCAATATCTCCGGGGACGTAAGGCAGCACTGGTGTCTGGTCTACCCCGTACGAGTGCCTTAGATGGTAGTATAGCACTCGTAAAGCCGCGTTATGTCGGTGGATGTAGGCAGAAATCGCATATATAGGGCATGCAGATAGTAAGTGCATGAGCGATTCCGGCGCCTGATGGCAGGTCCTGCAGTTGATATCAGGAACCTCTACACGCCACACGCGGCTACGGTAGACCAAGGTGTTGATAACGCCATCTTGACAGGCCATAATGAATCCCTCGGTCTCCGACTTAAGCCCTGCTGACCTTAGAAAGGCGAAGGTCAGCCTGGTCGATAAACCCAGTGTTTCTATGTTCTTATAGAAGACACCATGCTGGGGTTTATCGACGTGCTGCCGAAACAGTTTTTCCTGTTCGGCAGCTCTGATTCGGGCTTTCAGACGGTTTGGCTGAAGTTCGGTGACTGACTCAACATCAGCACCTCGCCGGCCTCCTCGCCTGATGTCAAATGCGAGACCGAGTTCATCTGCGGCTCTTTTTGCTGCCTTGAACAATCCTGCTCCCACTCCTACAGTTTCGTGATGTTTTACGAACCGCAAGAGGGGATCTGAGCTCCTGAGTATGTTACATGCCATACTCAGTACTACTCTGCCATGCGTACACTCCAAGCTCAAGAGTCCTCGGCCCCCCCGTTGACGTGGGAGGTACACACGAGGAACGGACGATCTAGGATGAATACTTCTGTGAATATTCATCATCTTGCGGGTATCCCTATCTAATTGGCGCAGCTCATCTACCCTCCACTTTACTACTCCGAAGGAGTAGAGCAGAATCGGAACGGCAAGCATATTAGTTGCAGACACCTTGTTCTTCCCCGAAAGTTCGGAAGACCAAATCTTTCGGAGGCGGTGTCTATACTTGCCGCGGAGAGAATCTTTTTATTTGTGATACATCCTGGATGTGCCTTTGTTGCACACCCAGATATGTATAGGTCTCTCCGGCATCCAGATGTCTTAGGATGCTTCCGTCTGCGAGCTGCGCATCTTCAGGGGAATTCCCCGCATCGTCCTCTCTTGAGGTGGACGACTGCACATTTGTCCAACCCGAACTCCATACCAATTGCCCGCGTATATTCTTCGACCACCCTAAGAGCGTTTTGTAGTTCGCGCTCTCCGGAGGCATAAAGTTTAAGGTCATCCATATAAAATAGATGGGTGACCTTATGCCTCCGGTCGCCGGGTGGCCCACATTGATATCCGCGGGTTTGGCGGAGCCCAACAGACAACGGCAGCAGTGAGATGCAGAAGAGGAGAGGACTCAGGGAGTCACCCTGGAAAACTCCTCTCCTAAATGCCATCTGCCCTGTCGTGACCCGCTGTGCACCTGATGTTATGGTGAAGCGGGTCTTCCAGAGCGGTAGCAGCTGTTCTATGCATCTCACTAGTGGTGCTAGTACCGCAAGACATTCGAGCAAGTACAACAACAGCTCATGCGATGTTGTATCAAATGCCTTGCGGTAATCAATCCAGGCCATCGATAGATTCCGCTTGTATTGCACAGAATCCTGTGTAATACAGCGGTCTATCAGCAGGCTGTCCTTGCAACCTGCCATGCCCTTCTTGGCACCACGCTGTTCGTGTATCTGCTGGAAGACCGGATCAACAGACCTCAGCGTCCTAGCATACAAGATACGTGTAAATATCTTGTAGCAGGAGTTAAGGCAGGTGATCGGCCTATAATTCCTCGGGTCGGAAAGATCCCCCTTTTTGGGGATAAGCACAGTACGTCCCTCGACGAACCAGTCCGGAATCTGCTGCCCCTCGTTCAACCATGAGTTGAAAACTCGCGCCAGACGGCGGTGAGTGGAAGGAAATTTCTTCCACCACCAGTTGTTAATGCCGTCTGGGCCCAGGGCAGCGAAGTTCTTGGTACCAACAAGTGCTTGTTGGACTTCCTCCGTACTGATTGCCGGGCACACTTCTTCTGGCTCTTCAAGATGTCTGTGACACAGAGCCTCGAAGTGTGCAATTGATGGAGTGTCGCTATTGAATGGACGCGGCGTTTCGTAGATTCCCTTCCAGAAGGTTTCGACATCTTCTACAGTCGGCGGATTCTCGACAACACGCTGTGGCTCTTGAAAGAGTCGGGAAGGGTTCGTACGGAACAAATTGTTTTGTTCCATACTCCTCACCCGCCTCTTCAATGTTTTCTTTATCGCCATGAGCGCTCGGATCCTATCTAGACAGTGCTGCTTGATGGTAAGCATCACTGTCAGATTTAGAGTATGGTGTTGACGTCTTAATCCGGCAGCTATGCGCCGGATCCTGGGAGTAAAAACTCTACCAGTCGTCTTATATTCCACCACACTCTGGATCCGAGAAGCGTGTTGTCTGGCCGACTGTATCTTGCCTTCGATTTTTTGTACACGCCGCTTGGCTTTCTCGATCCCGTGATTGGTTGACCTCTCACGGGGGACGAGTTGCTTTGCGGCGTTGTACACGGCACAGTTGATTTGCCAGATGTCTACATCTTCCGGAATTTCCTCATCGATGACCGCGTCCATTCTAGCCAGGTCTTGTGGCTTTAGGTTAGCCCTGGTGTTAAGGCTAACCCTCGTCCTTAAGTCTACACCGGTGAACTCTAAAAGATGTTCCCCATCAGCTGGTAATTGCCGCGGTGGTACTGCGGCTGGCAGTTCTTCCAGCTGACGGGGTGCCCTTACGTAACCTGTCCTGAGCAGAAAGGATACTTGATCTCTCAGATGTTGTTGAGAGAAGGCGCGATGCTCTGGATGCATTTCGCACCAAAGTGCATGCATTCGCGCCATGTATCCCCTTCGCTCAGGTTCGCTACTCTCGCGGCAGGTCAGCAAGTCATCCCGTAGTTCCCTCGTCCACTTAAAGCGTCCGTGTTCAATGCCTAGGTTGTCAACGTTGAGACCATCCGGTAAGGCCCCTCCCACCTGTCTCTGACCCCCATCCGCTTGGGGTCGATTGTGAGGGGCCCTTCTCAGGTTATAAGGAACCCATAGCATAAAGAGTACCAGGGTGGTTAGCCCTGATACCCCCCGGCCGGCATTAGTCAGGCAGAGTCGCCTCTGCCTGTCCAGGGTGCACCAACGTGGAGGTTGCCGGTCCTTTGCACCCCTTTTATTTTTTTTTTTTTTTTTTTTTTTTTTCGGTTTCCCGATGCCGGTCAGTCCTCCCGTGGCCTCCGACGCCTCACGGGAGTCGCGCCGGCGGATCAACTACAGCCACTCCCTACATCCCGCAGGGTTAGTGACTGTAGATACCAGAATCGTGTGCCCTAAGCAGACGGAGAGAACCCAGAATGACCGCCTTCTGCATTTGACCTGCCAGCCACTCGGCTGGTTTTTGGCAGGCCGGTATGTTATTATTATTATCTTTTTTTTTTTTTTTTTTTTTTTTTTTTCGGAAAATCCGATGCCGGTCAGTCCTCCCGTGGCCTCCGACGCCTCACGGGAGTCGCGCCGGCGCATCAACTACAGCCACTCCCCACATCCCGCAGGGTTAGTGACTGTAGATACCAGAATCGTGTGCCCTAAGCAGACGGAGAGAACCCAGAATGACCGCCTTCTGCATTTGACCTGCCAGCCACTCGGCTGGTTTTTGGCAGGCCGGTATGATCTTCAGTTCCGAGAGCAGCGTAGGCTTTATCCCTCCGAGTACACCGATTATTATTTTTTTTTTTTTTTTTTTTTTTTTCCGGAATATCCGATGCCGGTCAGTCCTCCCGTGGCCTCCGACGCCTCACGGGAGTCGCGCCGGCGCATCAACTACAGCCACTCCCCACATCCCGCAGGGTTAGTGACTGTAGATACCAGAATCGTGTGCCCTAAGCAGACGGAGAGAACCCAGAATGACCGCCTTCTGCATTTGACCTGCCAGCCACTCGGCTGGTTTTTGGCAGGCCGGTATGATCTTCAGTTCCGAGAGCAGCGTAGGCTTTATCCCTCCGAGTACACCGATAATAAGGACGACCATTTTGACCAAGTAGCCTGGGTACAGCACTTGGAGCTCGTACCGGAGATCGCGATATTTGGTCCGTTTCTCCTCCTCCTTCAAGGTGATGTTTTTTTCCGCAGGTGCCGAGAACTCGATGACATACATCACCTTGAGTTGATGGTCGAGGAGGACTATGTCAGGCTTGTTGGCTTGGATTAGCCTGACAGTCGGGAACGAGTAGTTCCAGTAAATCCGGCATTTCTCGTTCTCGACAACGGACTCGATATCTCCGGGGACGTAAGGCAGCACTGGTGTCTGGTCTACCCCGTACGAGTGCCTTAGATGGTAGTATAGCACTCGTAACGCCGCGTTATGCCGGTGGATGTAGGCCGAAATCGCATATATAGGGCATGCAGATAGTAAGTGCATGAGCGATTCCGGCGCCTGATGGCAGGTCCTGCAGTTGATATCAGGAACCTCTACACGCCACACGCGGCTACGGTAGACCAAGGTGTTGATAACACCATCTTGACAGGCCATAATGAATCCCTCGGTCTCCGACTTAAGCCCTGCTGACCTTAGAAAGGCGAAGGTCAGCCTGGTCGATAAACCCAGTGTTTCTATGTTCTTATAGAAGACACCATGCTGGGGTTTATCGACGTGCTGCCGAAACAGTTTCTCCTGTTCGGCAGCTCTAATTCGGGCTTTCAGACGATTTGGCTGAAGTTCGGTGACTGACTCAACATCAGCACCTCGCCGGCCTCCTCGCCTGATGTCAAATGCGAGACCGAGTTCATCTGCGGCTCTTTTTGCTGCCTTGAACAATCCTGCTCCCACTCCTACAGTTTCGTGATGTTTTACGAACCGCAAGAGGGGATCTGAGCTCCTGAGGATGTTACATGCCATACTCAGTACTACTCTGCCATGCGTACACTCCAGGCTCAAGAGTCCTCGGCCCCCCGTTGACGTGGGAGGTACACACGAGGAACGGACGATCTAGGATGAATACTTCTGTGAATATTCATCATCTTGCGGGTATCTCTGTCTAATTGGCGCAGCTCATCTACCCTCCACTTTACTACTCCGAAGGAGTAGAGCAGAATCGGAACGGCAAGCATATTAGTTGCAGACACCTTGTTCTTCCCCGAAAGTTCGGAGGACCAAATCTTTCGGAGGCGGTGTCTGTACTTGCCGCGGAGAGATTCCTTTATTTGTGTTACATCCTGGATGTGCCTTTGTTGTACACCCAGGTATGTATAGGTCTCTCCGGCATCCAGATGTCTTAGGATGCTTCCGTCTGCGAGCTGCGCATCTTCAGGAAATTCCCCGCATCGTCCTCTCTTGAGGTGGACGACTGCACATTTGTCCAACCCGAACTCCATACCAATTGCCCGCGTATATTCTTCGACCACCCTAAGAGCGTTTTGTAGTTCGCGCTCTCCGGAGGCATAAAGTTTAAGATCATCCATATAAAATAGATGGGTGACCTTATGCCTCCGGTCGCTGGGTGGTCCAGATTGATATCCGCGGGTTTGGCGGAGCCCAACAGACAACGGCAGCAGTGAGATGCAGAAGAGGAGAGGACTCAGGGAGTCACCCTGGAAAACTCCTCTCCTAAATGCCACCTGCTCTGTCGTGACCCGCTGTGCACCTGATGTTATGGTGAAGCGGGTCTTCCAGAGCGGCAGCAGCTGTTCTATGCATCTCACTAGTGGTGCTGGTACCGCAAGACATTCGAGTAAGTGCAACAATAGCTGATGCGACGTTGTATCAAATGCCTTGCGGTAGTCAATCCAGGCCATCGATAGATTCCGCTTGTATTGCACAGAATCCTGTGTAATACAGCGGTCTATCAGCAGGCTGTCCTTGCAACCTGCCATGCCCTTCTTGGCACCACGCTGTTCGTGTATCTGCTGGAAGACCGGATCAACAGACCTCAGTGTCCTAGCATACAAGATACGTGTAAATATCTTGTAGCAGGAGTTAAGGCAAGTGATCGGCCTATAATTCCTCGGGTCGGAGAGATCCCCCTTTTTGGGGATAAGCACAGTACGTCCCTCGACGAACCAGTCCGGAATCTGCTGCCCCTCGTTCAACCATGAGTTGAAAACTCGCGCCAGACGACGGTGAGTGGAAGGAAATTTCTTCCACCACCAGTTGTTAATGCCGTCTGGGCCCGGGGCAGCGAAGTTCTTGGTACCAACAAGTGCTTGTTGGACTTCCTCCGTACTGATTGCCGGGCACACTTCTTCTGGCTCTTCAAGATGTCTGTGGCATAGAGCCTCGAAGTGTGCAATTGCTGGAGTGTTGCTATTGAATGGACGCGTCGTTTCGTAGGTTCCCTTCCAGAAGGTTTCGACATCTTCTACAGTCGGCGGATTCTCGACAACACGCTGTGGCTCTTGAAAGAGGCGAGAAGGATTCGTACGGAACAAATTGTTTTGTTCCATACTCCTCACCCGCCTCTTCAGTGTTTTCTTTATCGCCATGAGCGATATTATTATTATTGTTATTATTATTATTATTATTATTATTATTACAATCCATTATCCTTGAAATTTTTCTTCGTCCATCATTGTAGAATGCACAGGAAAAATAAAAATTTTCGAAATTACCATTTAATGAGTTTGACGTACCTAATTTTTCAGTTTTTTTTTTTATTTCGAAAAAAGGGAATAGGTGTTAACAAGAAAAAATAATTATCAAATAAAGTTTAACAGAACGATCGTAAATAATAAGTAAATAAACCAACACTTTATTAAGTATTGATCAAAGTTACTGGAAATTGCTACAATACTATTTGACCTCAACTAACGTCGAATTCCAGGTGTCTATGACTAATAAGATCACATTAATAAAATAGCAAAATTTGCCGATCAGTGTTTGTTACCCTATGATGCATATCATACTTTACTCGTATTAAAATTTAATATCGATAAGTATGAAGAACTTGTTTATGATATTTTTTGTTTGATTTTAAAAACACCGAGCCCGTATCTCGGATGACATTTCCAGGGAGGGATTCTGAATTACACGATACTAGTGATGCGATTATACAGTGATTTTTCCATGTCATCTCATTATTAGTAAACTATTCTATTATCAGTTGTAAATCATTAATAAAGCAGTTCTCTAATACTTTTGTAAAGTTTACAGTTAAAAACATCGGTCACTAACTATTATTGCTTAACAAGCTCACACGTCGCTAAATACAGTTTTATTTTATAAACCAAAATAAAAATCCTTGAGTTTAATGAGATGTTTACGTTTCTCAACAGATAAAATATCTGATGTGCCCAGTACATAACTTTCTTATACAGGGTGATTCATAAGGAATGGGTAATATTTTACCTGCCGATTATATAACGGAAAATATAAATTTTTTGCCTAATAACTGGTGGTCAAATATTAATACTTACTAAGATACAGGGTGTTAAAGTGATACAAATAATTCAGTAATGTTGTTATATTTCAGTTATTTTTTTTACACATAAACATAAAAGTCAGCATAATTAAGTTTTTTGACCTGAGAAAATCGAATAAGCTATCATTTTTGGTGTATCGCATAGAGGGCGCTACGTAAGCTATCTTGGTTTAACAGAATCCGTCACAACTTTTTTGTATTTCGTTCATTTACGATCTCATTGCAATTTTTTTATTTAACCATTATTTTTAACAAAAAAGGGGATACTTGTTTTCTTCATAAAATGCACCCTTATCGAGATATTTACATTTTTGAAAATCCTACTCACCCATATATTTTTTTTCTTTTTTTGCAGTGATCCTCTCTTTCCTCCTCAAAATGTATAATTTGTACTTAGTTTAAGTAAAACAAACACCCTGATTAATTAAAGGGTAGGTGCTAAAATTTTTTAACAAAGTATGCTATTGAAATAAGTGAAACATGCCGACACAGATATATTTATTTACTATCTGTCAAGTATTTATTGTGATATTTGAATTGCTGGCGTTTGTTAATTATAAATTGTGTTAAAGTACAGGTGTAAATATGCTACGACATAACGATTTTACTAATGAAGAGATGAGAATGATCTGTGCAAGAGCAAATTTCTCTGGCTTTGCTGCAACTAGAGTATATCGACAAACATATTCTGGTAGAAGACAGCATAATTACTAGATTTTTTAAAACTTGTTCAATCGATTAGGTAAAAAAGGTTTATTTCGCCCCAAGAATGATAAAGGATGTCCCAAAATTATATGACCTAACCAAGATGATGAAGTTTTAGTTCAAGTAACTGGTGATCCCGAAACTAGTACATGCCGTCTGGCATTAGCTACTACAATTAGTCAGTCTGCAATAGTAAGAATGTTGAAAAAGGAGAAGTTTCAGCCATTTCATTTGACTCCCATCAAAATTTACTTCCACGGGATTTCCCAACTAGAGTTAGTTTTTGTGGAGGATGCGAAGGAAACAAAGTGAAACTGTTCATTTTACAAAAATATCCTCTTTACAGACGAAGCTACATTTACGAGACGCAGTGTTTTGAACTGGCGAAATATTCATTCTCGGCAATTAGAAAATTCACATTTAATCAGGGAAAGGTATTTTCAATATGAACTTAAGACTAATGTATGGTGTGGCATAATTGGAGACAAATTTTTAGGTCCAATTAAGCTGCCTCCCATTTTAAACGGAGAACTTTACCTAAATTTTTTAAGAAACCAGTTACCAGAACTTTTTGATGATATACCACCAATTCTAGGTATAAACATGTGGTACATCCAGGATGAAGCACCACCACATTTCCCCCTACAAGTAAGAAATTACTTGAATCAAGTGTTTCCAAACCGCTGGATAAGTTGTGGGAGTCAGTTTCCTTGGCACCTCGTAGCCCGAATTACAACCCAATGGATTTTTATGTCTGGGGATACATGAAATCCCTTGTTTACTCCAAAACAATAGATACTCGCGAAGAGTTGCGGAGAAGAATTCAGGAAGCTGCTGATACTATCAGAATTAACCTAGCCACTTTCTTTTCTGTAAGAAAATCATTGAACAAGCGACTAAAACGCTGTATTGAAGTGGGTGGTGATGTAGAACACGTTCTGAGAGATGTAACACTTTTATTTGTAGTTTCAAAATATTTTGTTTTTACTTCGTTCTTTCTATTCAAGTTGATAAATAAATTATAGTTTTATCTTTCAAATTGTTTAATTTATTTCCACCGATTTTTAAATTTAAAAATACTCACTTTTCTCACCTCTTGAGATATTTGATATAAAAGTTACTTTTGTTAAAATGAATAGAATATTACAAATTATGCATTTTGAGGAGGAAAGAGAGGATCACTGCAAAAAAGTTTTAAAAAAATTATGGGTGCGCAGGAAGTAAATATCTCGATAAAGATGCATTTTATGAAGATGAAACAAGTATCCCTTTCTTGTTTGAAAATAATGGTTAAATAAAAGTTTTGCAATGAGATTATAAATGAACGAAGAACAAAAATGTTATGACGGATTCTGTTAAACCAAGATAGCATACGTAGCGCCCTCTATGCGATACATCAAAAATGATAACTTATTCGATTTTCTCACGTCAAAAAACCTAATTGTACCGATTTTTATGTTTATGTGTGAAAAAATAACTGAAATATAACAACATTACTGAATTATTTTTATAACTTTAACACTGTATCTCAGTATTAATATTTGACCACCAGTTATTACGCAAAAAATTAATATTTTCCGCTATATAATTGGCAGGTAAAATATTACCCATTTCTTATGAATCACCCTGTATATTATCCTGATCTAACAAAATCATTTTATTTAATTCTTCACTTACCTCAATTAAATTTTAATAGTGTTCCTT